>VZTH01017185.1:19730-29947 GCA_013397815.1 Aleadryas rufinucha | reverse complement strand
CCCTGCTGGAATGCCGGGGTTGAGCTGCTGGGACGTGGCTCCGGTGGCTTCGCCAACCCGCTGCTGCCATCTGCTGCGAGAGACCTCCCCAAAAAACGGGGCTGGGAAACCTTTCCCGAGCCAATCCTGCTGCTGTGCCTCAGTTTACCTGCAGGGAGGGTCTATCCTGGATAAAAACATGGATCCACTCGGCTGATTTCAGCGTCGGCCCCATCGTGAATGGGCTATCACAGTTACAGTATTGCATATTTATTCTTTTTGGTGCTTTCAGATATCATCCATTCCCCCTCCAGGAGGAAATACTGAGACTTTCCAACGGGACAAATCTTTCCCCATGAGGATGTAACTCATGGAAAGCAAAAAGAGCATAAAAAGGCCACCTTTGATGCTTTTTCTCCCTGGAGAAGAGTGGCCAAAACGTTCCAACTTGACTTTTTTTTTAACTGCCCGTTTGTTTTACTTTTTCCCCCTTTTTCCCTTCAATTTTCCATGGTTTGCCACTCGATCTCAAGCCAGCTGGGGCCAGAATGTGCCCTCTGGCACTGCAAAGAGCTGCCAGTCGTTACTGTTCGGCCCCAAATTTAAATTTTATCCAGAGTTTTGCTTTTGCTTTCATTTCAGTGTGGAAAGAGAATGAAAGAAAGAAACAAACAAACAAAAAAAACCCAAAAAAAACCAACCAAAACCAAAAAACCAGCCAAACAAAAAAAAACCACCAAAAAAACCCCAAAAACCCTCAACAAAAAACCCCAAAAACAAACAACATCAAAAAAAAAAACCTCAAAAAAAACCCCAAAAAACAAAAACAAAAAAAAGAAGAAATGAAACCACAAAAAGCTTCTCAGAGAAGAGCAAGTCCTGTCCTTGTCCTGCTCTAATGCAAAGAGCAGCTGGGGCTGGACCGAGGACTTAAAAAAACATTTGGGATCTCCTTAAAATGAGGAGAGCAGCCAAAATCACCCCAGCACAGCTTCCAGTCCCCTGCAAACAGGATTGGACCTGTTGGGAGCTCAGAGCTGGATTTGGGATCTTTTTTGGGCCACCAGCAGAAAAATCAGGATGGTGGTTCCTGGTTCAGGAGATGTTCTGGCAAGCTCTTTAACCCGGGACCTCTTGGAGCAGCTGCTGGAGGGATTTCAAGCCAAGGAAACTCACTGCTGTAGTTTGTTCCCTGGAAAATGAGGATTTGGGCCCAGGCTCCTCCAGGGAGGTACTGAGCTGGAGTCAGTCTGAGCTGGAGCAGGAGCCAGAGGGGTGGAGGATCTTCCAGGGTGACTCAGACTCGGGAGTTCACGCACCAACAGCTGCTCCTGTGATGGTCAGCAGGGACTTTCCCTCACCAGAAGGCTACACCCGAGGAGAAGGGCCTTTTAGGGAGCTGGCTGGTTAGGATAGAGAGTTTTACAGCTAAAGAAATTCCAGGAGGAACATCCCAAACCCTTCTGCTGAAGCCACCAAACCAGGAGGACAACACCCCTACGAAAACCCCATCCCCACCTGAGCTTCACCCCACTGAAGGCAGCAGCCAAGGGCCCCATCCCCAAGCCACGTCCCCACCACGCTCGTGCCACGCCCAAGGGCCAAGCCCTGGATGCACAGAATCCACCTGGAAATGGTGTTTTCCTTAGCTGGCTGTAATGACAGGTTTCACAGCTCCAGAAATCCGTGGTTTCAGGTCCTGGGTGCTGGCTGCCAGCGGATTAGGAGAGCTGCTCTCCGCTTCAGGGCCTCAAATCTTCATTTTTTCCCCCATTTTTCCATGCCTGCCTCTCACACACTGATGGGAAGAGGTGGTTGGTCTCCTCCAGCCTCTCCATCCCTCTTCACCAGCACCTAACCCCCATGGTGAGCTCACATCCATCCCTGCAGAATAAAACAGGGGGCCAACCTCTATTTTGGCCACAGAGACGAGTTTATTTTCACATCAGCTTTAATTAGTGACCAGCACATGCTCCTCAGAGCCTGGACAGCGGATCAGAAAAAGGTGGAGCTGTTTTGGCAGCTCTGGGATCAGTGACAGCATTTTCTGTTGGGTGCCCAGCTCCCACCAGGGTGAGTTTACAGAGCTCATTATGAAAAGCCTGATTCATTACATTGCCTTTGTAGCTGCATCACGGGCACAGGCTTAAATGTTAATTGCAATCTATTTCTCGAGGATGAATCCCAGCTGTTCCCCTAGAGTTGAGTGTGGCACAAGCCCTGAAAACGTGAAGAAAATGGGTGTTTTTCCAAGGGATGGCAGAAGCCCAGGGGACAGATTTAGGTTTCAGCCTGTCTCCCTGAGGTGGGATAAAAAAGACACCCCATGTTCTTGACCACAAGGGGTTTTTTCCCTTGGCCAGTCCTTGCTGATAGATCCTTCCCCTTTGCCCTGTGGTTTTGGGCAAGGAGATGTCCTGGCAGATGATTCCTGAGCTGCAGAGACCTCCCAAGGCCCTCATTTGTGATNTAACCATGTTTGGCTCTTGATTTTAAGACCAAGAAAAGGCATCAAACTGATGGAACTCTGTGAACTTTCAGCCCTGGCAGATCCCACAGTGAGCACACCCTCACCTGCAGTAAATGGGAGGATGTTCAGGCACTACTGCACCATAGAAGCCGTGGGCCTTGGTTAATTCACACCTGAATTTGCCTTTGACTTCCTTTGGTCAGAGAAAAACCTCCTGATCCAGCCCATGGGAGGCCAGGAGCAAAATCTGCTGAGCTCCAGGCAGGAGATGCTGAGTGAGCCCACCACACTCTTGTCACCCAGGCAGGTCCTTTGCCTCACACCCAGGGAAAGAAGGGGAAAATGTCCTCAGCTTTGGGTTTGTGGGGTGGTGCAGGAACTTTAGAACAGAGGGAAGGATCTCTGCTCCTGGGGACAGCTCTGAGACCCCTCAGATCTCACCTGAGCTCTGCACAATGGCAAGGGAAGAGTCAGCCCAGGGCCTCTCTCATCCCTCCTCAGGTCATTCTCTTTCTTCTCCTGGCACAGAGATCTGTAAAAGGAGGACNTGTTTGCAGGTGTCACATGGAGCTATTGATGGATTTCATGGCCAGCCCATGGCAGATCTCCCACTCGTCCCAGGGCTGCTCAGAGCCACGGCTGGATTAGGAGTCCNCTGAGCAGCCTGATCTGGTTGAAGGTGCCCCGGCAGGGCTGGACTAAATGTTCTTTAAAGGTCCCTTCCAACCCAAACCATTCCATTTTTCTATGATTCACAGGGAACGAACTTGGCAGGGGATTGCTGCCTCGTAGAGACACAAAATGAGATTAAATGACCCTGTGCTGCTGTGGGTTAGAAATTCACCACTTTTTGACCTCCTGACTGCACCACCCCTTCCTCCTACCCCCAAACCCTTCTCCACGGCCCTTCCTCCAGCAGCCTCCCCAGTCCAGCTCCTTCTGCCTTGCAAACCTTGCTGCAAACCTCCCCCATGGGCATTTCTCCCTCCTGCAATGTCCTCCCATCCTCAGACCTCCAGAAAAACGACGCTGGCTGAACAAAGCCCTTCAAGGTGACATTTTTCCAGCCTGGAAACAGAAGCTGGACCCCAATCACCACCGTCTGGGTCTGGTTTTTTTTTTTTATTTTCTCCTCCATCAGGCAGGTGTCCAGTGGGGGGCTGTGACCTGACATTGATGTTATAATTAGGCTGGGCTCCACCTCTCCCCTCCCGATGGGAACAATCGCCGTCATTCTTGCCGGCGGTCAGAGTTCACCCGGGGCCTGCGACGGCCGTGACGTTGATTGGCAGGTCCCAGGGCGGCCGCCGTCCCCTCCTTGTCAGGTTTGGGCTTATCAATTAGTGGCTGCACGGCTTAATGAGGTTTTGATGACGGAGGGCAGGCGAGATTTCGTTCCCACCCGGGGAAACGCTGCGGCAATAACTTCGCTCCCTCTGGTGCGATGCTTTCTTCCGGAGCTCCGCAGCCAAGCGACTTCATGGGGAAAGGGGGAGCCTTTCCCCTTTTTTGACAAGGAATCCTGGCTGGAAGAGCCTCCTGAGTGACAGGACACAACATTAAAGAGTTTCTGAGGTGGCAGCTTTGCTGGGGTTTCAGAGCACTCTGCTGATGGAGGGGAAATATTTCAGCTGAGCTTTAAAAACCCAGGTTTTCTGTCATTGGTCATTAAAAGCGGGAGGATTCGTGCCACGAGAAATCCCACACAGCAGCGTGGTGCCCTGGTGATGGCCAGACAGCTTTCCTTGATGGAGCTGTGTGAAAATTCAGAGCTCTCCAGGTGGGATGTTTTAATGCTCCCACCTTTTGTCTTTACACTCAGAGAGCATCTCCCCTCCAGGAAACAGCTCCAGCAGTGTCTGACGGGCTGGGGGCAGGACCAGACCAGGGAATTTACTCTGGCACTGCTCATCCCAGAGACCAGGCTGGTCCCAGAGACCAGACAAAGCTCAGCACACCCTACAAGGTCATAAATCAAGCAATCAGCCACCCAATGGGAGAGGCTGGGGGACCTTCAGGTCACTCCCCAGTTGGGGGCGTTTCTAATCCTCGGGGCAGCTCGAGGATTCCAGGGCACAGGAGCAAATATCCTTGTGCATGAGCTTTGGGGATGCCAGGATACCCCTAAGGACCTGATCCCATTAAGTATTTCCATGAGTAATCCCATGGCAGAGCCATGAGGAGTGGCTGGTGTCCTTTGGGGATGCCCAAAGACAGGGGACAGGGGTGGTTGGATCTGGACACCTGATGGAGCTGCACTGCCACGTTACCTCCAACATTAAAACACTAAAAACCCCAAATTGGAGAAGGTGGAGGGAGGCACCAGCCATTCATGGCACTAACCAGCAGCCTTGAGCTGCAGCTCCCCCCACCAGGGCTCAAGCACTGGCATTATTCCTCACTCCTAAAGCACGAGCTCGGAATGCTCAGGACCTGCTGCAATCTGCCTCAGCACCTCCCCACACTGGTGAATTCAGCTCATCTTCCCGTTTGAGGCCAGGTCTGGCTGCCCAAAAAGGAGATGGGTGCTCAGGGATGTGTTCCCACAGCTGCAGATGCCCCAGATGCTGCCAGCTGTGGTCGTGGCTGATGGTGAGACCCCTGCATCTGAAGTGCTCTGTGGAGGAGATGCAGCCAGCGAGTGCTCCTCAGCCACAGATGTTTGAGTTACAGGGCAGGCTGAGCAGGTCACAGGGTGTTTTTCAGGCAGAACATCCAGCCAGGGTACATTTTCCAACCTAAATGCTGAGTGAATTAAGTGTTTGGGGTCAGAATGATGTGGGAGAGACATCTGATCCATGCCTGTCCTCCCAGGGGAACCCCACCGGCTGAGTGTGGTCATTTCCCCTGGTGGTGGAGCCTCCTGGAGGTGATGTCTGGAGCAGGATGGGCAGATCCATCCTCTTTATCCCCATTGAGTGGGGGGAGGCCCTGGAAGAGACTTCCCAGAGAAGCTGTGGCTGCCCCTGGATCCCTGGAAGTGTCCAAGGCCAGGTTGGACGGGGCTTGGAGCAGCCTGGGACAGTGGAAGGTGTCCCTGCCCATGGGACTCTGTGGGCTGGTGATTATCACTGAGGGAACACTGACCCACTGATAACACTCAGTTCCTCAACCCTNGTGAACAAGAATAACATCCCCAAGCAGAATGTTTCTTCTTGTGGGAAGAAATATCCTTGTGAAACACATCCCACCCCACTGTCTTCCAACCTAACTACAAAGGAGAGAAAAGTTGAAAATAATTCCTTAACTCTCATGGTGGTTAACACACGACCTAGACATTCTTTCCTCAGAGATCTAAGATGGAGTCGTTTAAAGCTTTAAAAATCTGTTTTACTTAGCCCTGAACAGGAAGATGACACACAATCAGTGACAATGCCTCGGTTGTGGAAGCGGTGACTTCTTAAATTGCTCCTGCTAGACATGCCAAAGCAGCTCTGCCTACAACCAGGGGCCACAAAACGGCAGAGAAGGCAGAATGAGCTGGCTTTAGTAGCTCAGGTTAAACTTCTGACAGCCCTATAGTCTGAACTTGAGGTTTTAAACTGACTTAATGTTTCAACCAGCCATGTCTTCACTGCTATCATGTGCTCCACAGGTAACGCTCTCCACCCTGTGCCTTTTCCACCTTTTGACTGGTGGGTAACACAAAAGCCAGCTGGCCCTGCCAGAGGCTTCCCTGACATTGCCGAGATTGGGTGATTTTTAATCACCCAAACCATTCTGTGATCCTGTGACAGCACAAAAACCAACTTTCCCTGTCCATTCCACCTTCCCTGGGTACCAAAAGGCGTCCCCAAGGCTGCCCGAGCAGGGCATCACCCCGCTGCTGCTGCAGCTTCCTTCAGAGGTGCCAGCAGTCGGCAGCGCTGATGTTAAACATCCCCTCGCCGCCAGGTCACCCTGCACGTCCCTGAGTCATGAAGTGCAGCTGCTTCCAAATGAAAGAGGAAAAAAAAAATGAGGCAGAGAGAGCTGAGGTGATTTTCCCACCATCCCTGGGGAGCCGGCGTCAGGAGCGCGGAGCTGATCCGCTCCCTTTGCTCTGCATCCCTCAGTCCCGCAGCTGAGCTGCTCTCAAAGGTGCTCCAGCTGAGTGGACCCTTCTGCCACCTAAATCAGGCTCTGAGAGGAGAAAACACGGCAAAATAAAAGCTCTGGCTGCAAATATCCTGATTTCGCTGCCTCTCCAGGCAGCCATGTAGAGTTTTTCTTGCTTTTCCCCTCTTTCCACCTTCCTTTTTCTTCCAGGATGGTAAAACACGAGCGGCAAGATTAGATCTGTCATCTTTTCCACAGCCCAAGCCCATCTGGAGGTGACCCCAGGACCACAGATCGCGGGAATCGTTGCTATTTTTGGTAGGCAACACAGCAAACTGCTGGAGGGGCGGTGTAATTTCTCAGCTCCTGTGAGTAATTGCAATTCTCACCTCGAGGTGAGAGACTCAGAGGCGAGAAATCCTCGACCTGACAGCAACCAGGAGCTCCAGGGCAGCAGAAAGCAGAGCAGTGACGGCCCCTGCTGTCCTTCAGCCCCTTCCACGTGGGTGTCCACCCCAAAACACCCCAAAATTACTTTTCCATCACCACCGGGAGGGATTTCACGGTCGGACATCGCTGCCGCCTGCTCAGAGGTCTCCACCACCCCATTACACCAAAAATCATCATCAAGAATCTCCTCAACAAAGACAACTTGCCCACACTTGGGAGAAAAGATTATTTTGGGGAGCCCTGAAGTAGGAACAAATCCAGCCTGTGGTGTTTTTCCCTCGGGGCAGGTGCAGAAGGAAAAGCAGGGCTTGGGAAGCGCTTGGCGACTCCGGGTGATATTTTTATAACCTCAGAAATCACTTCTGAGTGACTGAGTACACAAACACTTCTTTCTCTTTTCATTTTTTCTTCCAAAGGGCAGCGAGAACAGGGTGTAGTCCAGCTGCAGATTTGTCATCAGAGGCTCCCAGCGGGGTGGAAAACTCTCCAGCTCCAAAGGGGCCATCCAGGAAAAGCCAAGGGGCTTCCTGGAACCTCGGGAGCACCCAGAAAATGAGCCGAGCTGCCCTGAGGGATCCCTTCCTGGTTTTTTTCCCTTCTCCCACGTGGGTTTTTTCTTAGGATGGAGAAAACAAGGGGCAGGTCTGCTCCCTCAGCTGAAAAAGAAACTGAGGCCTCTTTCTTCTTCCCATGAATGTCGTGAGTCACCGGGCCAAGGGTCCCAGATGCATCCCAGCAGCCCCAGGAATGAATCAGAAGGACGGGGCCTCGAGCTCAGCGCCCGCTCGGGTCTCCACAGGATGATAATAATGAAATCAGATATCACTGGTGACGTATCAGAGATGATAACAGCCAAATAACCCCCTCTGACCTGCTCTGCACCTCCACCAGCTGGGCTTTCACCCTGATGGGGTGGTGGGATGGAGCATCTTCTGCCCTGAGTGAGCTAAAAGGAGGAGCTGCTCTGGGTTAAAAATAAAGCAAAAAAAAAAAAGAAAGAAAAGGAGAGAAAGGTTATTTTTAACTCAGAGCAGCCCTGATCTGGTTCATTGCCCGGGCATGGAGACAGGGCTGTGAAACAAGGGCTGCTCAGCTCAGCTGTGGCCAGGAGGGGATTTGGGGATGGGGAGAAATTCATTAACGAGGTTTTTGCTGTTGATTTGGAAGCTGCTTCCTCCTCTGACGGACACACAGAGCCTCCCAGCTCAGCTCCTGCCCCAGGGCTCACCCAAAATGCCCAGCAAGGACAGAGGCAGATATTCCCCAGAAGCCCTGAGCAAGTGCAAATTCTCCTTATTCTCCTTAAATCCCACTCTTTATTTTAGGTTCAGCTCGGTCTCTCTTAAACCAGGTCCTGGAGGACGCTGTGTCCCAAACAGGTCACAAAGCCAGGCTGCACCGAGGGGACGGGGACATCTGTGATCCCAGTGGTAGCTGTCCGTGCCTGGACATCGAGGTGGGCAGCAATCTGTCCCCTGGAGCAGCTTTCCTCTCCCTGAAACCCCCCCATTTCAGCCAGGTCAGCTTCCACAGCGCAGGAAAACAGGATTAATTCGATTTCTCAGCGTGTCTTCGCCGTCACTTTCTCAGACCATCGGCGCTGCTGCTGCTCAGTGACTGTCTGGGGTGATTTAATGCAGTTTAGGTGCTTTCTTAAGCAAAATAATGATACTGATTTGTACCTGCTCTGCATGGGGGTGGTTCCTCCCTGGAAGAAGCACAGGGATGGCCTTGCCTCCTGCCCAGGCTCCCTCCTGGCACTTCTCAGCCCTGTTGCTGCCATCTCTCTTGCGTGTGACCCAATTTTTCCAGGAAAAGAAGCTTCTGGGCTCACACCCATCTGCCTCTCTGCCTTCTCTGTGTAATGTTTTCAGCTGCTGGGTGATTTCAACCCCATTTGACATGGGATGGAGGTCTTCAAGGAGCATTTCCTAGGAGCATCAGGGGGAAATCTGGAAATAAGCAGTTTTGGTGGCTTCCTGCTGGCTTTCAAAACTTCTCTTCCTGAATTTAACAAAAGGAAGTATTTAGTATTTAGCCTGGGACAGCACATGACCTCGATTTATCTCAAAGTTAACCCAAACCAGAAAGGAGATAAGCCTAAATTTATTGTGAACAGTTGTTTCTACACCAATCTCTTGGGCTTTGGAATAATGTGAATTATTTTCTTTCCATGTGGAGTTAAGATACTGCTGTGCTGACCTGTTCCCTCTATCCTGTGTAAGGTCAAATGAATTAATATTAGTTTAAATAATGAAAATTAATTGCTAAGGTAAAAAAAAATTAAAAGGAGTTTTCCCCCTGTATGGGGAAACTGAGGCACAGAGAGGCTGGAGCAGCACCCAGGATGGGTTCTCTCCTTTTAGCCATTTCTAGCACCAGAAACAACAAAAAAAATTACCAAACCCTCTCTGTTTTGTCTCAGAAGTGAACAGAAGTGGCAGCAGAGCAGCAAGGGGGACCCTCCCTGCAGTCCTGCTTTATTTTGGATAAAAAAGCCTTAAGGAATTTGTTTGGATCTGTGGGTGACCAGCTGCTGCTGAAGGTGAGGAGAACACCAGGACTGTTGGACGTGCAGGAACCCCCTGGCAGGGTGCACAGACACCTTTTCATTTGTCATTTATAATTCAGGAGCACATCCTGAGCACACACAGGGCAATGCAGCACGGTGTGGATGCTGCAGGGCACGGATTCTGCAGGGCATGGGTATAGCCTGGCGTGGATACTGTCCAGCATGGACGGTGGATCCTGCGTGGTGTGGATGCTGCATGACACAGATATGGCCTGGCATGGATAGTGATGCCTATCTTTGGTCTTAAAATCAAGAACCAAACACGGTTAGAGGGGAAAAAGGGAATTTTACCTCGGTATTTATTTTAAGGATCCTTGGTGCACTCCATCCAAGTGGAGCACGCTGGAATGCACATCCAAATGCACCCCCACAATAGTTTGGGTATAACATTATAGGCTTTACCAATTAACAAATCTATCAAAGATTCCCCAATGAGAGGCTGAGTGAACCCCCCTCCCCGAGGAACTTTCCCCCCCTGCACAGGCCTAGCTCAGGTTACAAAATGTGTTCCAGAGAAGCCCTCGGTGTCTGAGGCTTCTGAGATGTTTGGTCTCCTGGCTTAAGGGAATATTGGCTCTGTGCTGGTTCTCAAAGCTGAAGAATGAGAAGTGTGTGGGCTAAAAGGCCCTTAAGAATACATAAAAGTTCTACAAAAGAGTATATAGAGGGGGTATATATAAAAAGCAAAAAAAGCATCATGGCATCACT
>VZTH01017185.1:0-19686 GCA_013397815.1 Aleadryas rufinucha | reverse complement strand
GGAGGGAAGAGGGAAGGGTGCGGGAAGGGGAAGGAAGGGTGCAGAGAAGGGGAAGGAACAGGGCAGGGAAAGGGGAATGGGGCAGGGAAGGGGGAATGGGGCAGGGAAGGGGGAAGAGTGCAGGGAAAGGGGAATGGTACAGGAAAAAGGGGAATGGTGCAGCGAGGGGGAAGGACTGGTGCAGTGAAGGTGAAGGAACGGTGCAGGGAAAGGGGAACGATGAAGGGAAAGGGCAACAGTGCAGGGAAGAGGGAATGGTGCGGGAAGGGGAAGGAATAGTGCAGAGAAGGGGAAGGAACAGTGCAGGGAAGGGGAAATGATGGAGGGAAAGGGGAACGGGAGAGGGCAGTGGGAANGACAGGGAAGTGGGAACGGGGCAGGGAAAGGGGAATGGTGCAGGGAAAGGGGAATGGTGCAGGGAAAGGGGGAGCAGTGCAGGGAAGGGGAAGGAACGGTGCAGGGAAAGGGGAAGGAACGGTGCAGGGAAGTGAGACCAGCGCAGGAAAAGGGGAACGGTGCAGTGCAAGGAGGACCGGCGAAGGAAAGGGAAGGAGACAGTGCAGGGAAGGGGAGGGCAGGGTGCAGTGGAAGGGGAGCGGGGCAGGAAGGGGAAGGCACGGTCCCCGCGAGCCCCATTCCCGCAATCCCGGGGGATCCCGGCCCCGCGCACGCCGCGCTCCGCGCTCGGTCACGCGCTGCCCAAATGGGCGTGGCCAACGCACAGGCCACGCCCCCCGCGCATTCACGGCGCGGCTGCTCCCGCCGTGGCCACGCCCACACACCCAGGCCACGCCCCATCCTCCGCACAGCTGTCAATCCAGATGTAACCACGCCCACTGCGTCTCTACGCCACGCCCCCCGCAGTCCGGACCCTGCGGCAGCCCGCCTTGGCCACGCCCCCTCCGCGCAGGCCACGCCCCCTCCTCCCTCCTCGCCTCCCCGTGGTGCCTCGCGCGGGGCGGGCACTGACGTGGCCGCATCGCGCCGCCATCTTGTGCTCCAGGGCGGATCGCGGCCGGGGCGAGCGGGCTCCGAGCGGGACCCTCCGAGCGCAGCCAGACCCACGGCCCGCGGTTCCCGACGACGCCGGTGGGTTTGCCGACACCTTCCTCTTCCCTCCTTTCGAGTCTATTTTGCCCCCCCCGCCCNGCCGCGCCGCGCCCCCGCCCGCACCCCGCGGCCTTGGCGCGGAGGGGAGGCGGCGGCGGGCGCTGGGGGAGCGGGGCCGGGCGGTTCTTTCCTTCTTTTCCCTTCTCATTCCTTTTAATTCCTTCTCACTCCGTCTCACCCCTACTTATTCCTTTCTCCCCACAGCACCGGAGGCCTCCGGGAGCGGCGCTGCCCCATCCGTCCCCCCCTCCACGTCTTTGGGGCGGGTGAGGGGGGAGGCAATCGGGCCTTTCGCTTCCCTGCTTGTGGGTGGGAAGGGGTGGGATAGGCAGGGGTGGGAAAGGGGAATCGCTCCAGCTCGCCAGCAGCTGCACAAGGCCCCGCTCCGCTCCCTCTAGCGATGGGATTAGACGGGATGGGCTTGTCCTCCCTTCCCCAAACTCGCTCATTCCGGCCTCTGCCCCGCCCGTGGACGGCTCCGAGGAAGGAGAGGCATTTCCTCCTTCTCCTCTCCCCTCGAAAACCCTCGTCTGCTGGGGGAAACGAGGCTCGGGTGAAGCTCGTGGGGCAGAGGTTGTTTCTCCGTAAGCCCCTGGCTGCTGAGTTGGTGTTTTTTTGCTGGGCTGAGGAGTTGAGCTTTATCCTGGTGCAAACAACTCTTGTTTGCCATCCATCGGCTTGATTTTGGTGGTGTGGGAGATCAGCTTTCCTTGGCGGAGCAGCTCCCCGTAGGGAGGATATTATATTCTGTCTGAAAATACTCCATCCTGTCTCTGTGAACGTGATGCTTCGGGGCTGATAAAGCTCTGAGTGATGAAGTGATAGCCCGGCTCTGCCCCAGCAGAGCGAGACCAAAACTCTGCCGGGCCATAAAACTGCCCAAATGTTGTCGTGTTTGACATTGACCTTGTGGCTTTGCCGCTCTGCTCCTGCCAAAGCAAATTCCACAGGTTGATTAGAGTCGTGTCCAGAGGTCTGGTGTTGAAATTGTAGCTTTGTCAATAACTAAAATTCCAGGTATTTGTTTAATACTTTGAGCTTTGTCTTGCGAGGCTCGCAGCACCCCTTTGCAGGGTATTCCATTAACCTTCTTTTCCACGCGGAGAAACCGAGGCAAAGTGGATTTTTCCAAGGTCATTCAGCAATATCTTTATTGCTATTTTTGCTGCTGATTTGGAGCGCTTCTGGGGGAAAAAAAAAAAAAAAAGGAAGTGTGGCTGAAGTGGAGGATTGCTATTTTACTTTTATCCATGGGGTTTGTAATGGAATGAAATAGGAGTACAGCCTTATGGATACAGGGATTCTCTGAAAGGACAGTTTGTGGGGTTGGTTTGATGCCTCTGATTTTCTCTGCTGCAAACATGTCTGCAGTGCTGGAGAGCCCTGTTGGGCTGCTTTCCCTGTTGGAATAATTGCACTGGGTGAAAGGGTGAGGAAACTCACCTCGATTGAACCTCTTCAGCTCAAACTCCACAGCTTTGCCAAGTTTGTTGGTGTTTCCCGTGGTGGAACATCAGGAATTAAAATGGCTCAAGCAGAGCCCTCCTCCCCTCAGAACAGCTTCGTGTTTGTGATGTAAATCCTGCTAAAAGCCAAACACCTCGGTGTAAATGGTCCGAGGACCTCAGATCGGTTTCTCTGAACATTTCCTAGGTTGTGAAATAGTTGGAATGTGGAAGGGCCTGGCAGGAGCTGTGCTCGTGCACCGAGTTCCCTGTGAGTATTAGTCATGCTGACCAAGTGGGGGGAGGACCAGTCACAGCTTTTCAAGGCAAACCAAGCGTGTGTGGGAGTAGGGGCTGGATTCTGCTCCTGGGAATTCACCAAACTGTGCTGTGCTCCAGCTGCTTTAAGCAGGAGCATTTATACAGATAATTATCAGCTAAGCCATTGATGACATGAATTGATGGAAGGAGGAAAAGCTCACAACCCAGGATTGCAGCTGAACTGGCAGTGGTGAAATTTAAAGAACCACCTTTCCACATCCCAGAGGCTTTTATTTCTCAAACAACCTTTTCTTTTTAAAGATGGGCTTTCAGGCAAGAATTTTTGTGGATTTCAACAGCTTTCCCAAGCATCCAGCTTGCTTTACAGTGGATAAATTTGGTGAACGTGAGCTAACTTTATCTGCAAAGGAATAGTTCTGATTCTTTTTTTAGAAATCTCTTGGAAGTTCTGCTCCTGGAATGCTACAGAGCTTGTGTTAGAGCTGGCGCCATCCTCAGCCATTCCCTTTCTTTAACTGATGAGTAAAGAAGTTCAGAATCAGCTTCCTACTACAGCAGCTGTTTTTTCTGTGTAATTCAGCATTTTTTTCTTTCTGCTTGCGAGTATCCGATTTTATTCCTTATTTTTAACACACGCGAACGTCGGAGGGGCTGTGGTGGAGCTTCTGCTGATGTTTCAGTTCTGATAAAACCCTCGTGTCTTACACAGCTCGTGCTCACCCACTGCTCTGGTACCTCTCAACTCAGAGGCTCTGCCTTGACGTTTCCCCCAAACCAAAAGCCAATTCCATTGCTGGATGGAGCTCTCGTGTGAGTTCTTGCCATTCCTACTAGGAGTGTAAATGTTGACTTAGTGCCCAGTTCCCGGGAATGAATAACAGGATATTTGGCTTAAAATTGAAGATTTTGAACTCAGGAACAATTCAACCTCAAAAACAAAAAAACCACCCCAACTGTGCATTGCTTATCTGGAAGGAAATTCTCTGTACCCACCAGCTGTCACACCAGTGTACCCAGTGCTGAACTGGTGAGCACGGAGTCACAGGTCATTCTTGGGTGTCACAGCTGCATTTCTGGTATTTCAGTATTTCCTGAGCAGGGAATCTTCTGTCTAGGGATCCTGTCAGTCTATCTTTTAAATAAGATATTTTTCAGACCAGATACATGTTGCTCCTGTGGGTTGGTTTGTGTGCTCTCAAGTTATGGTAGTGTATAATAATCTTTAAAATAGTTGGAGGCTTTGTTGTGAACCAGCAGCAGTTTTCTGTCCCTGCTTGAAGGTGAGAATAAGGGAATAATTCTGGTTTGGGATTTGATTATCAAGTCAAACAACCCACTCTCTTTGGCTCTTTTTATTCTGGCCATTATTTTAGGAGTGAGTTGTTCTCATGTCTCAGAAATAGGCATGGTCCCAAAGGAAATTTTCCCTCTTCTGTCCTTGTTTTGATCTTGTAAGTGGAACTGTTTTCTGTTTTCTGCCACTCCAAGCCCAGTGCTCTCAAGAGAATGTTCCAGCATGTGGGAGATGTCGTGTCTGGGTAAGGTGTGTAGACAGTGAGGTGTTCAACCTCCTTGGGTTGAACAAAGGTGCTGGAGAAGGACATTTCCTTTCACCAGGCTTCTCACCTGTGCTTGGCTTGTCCTCCCTCTGCCTTGGACGTGCACAGTGCTCTTGGACCCTTTTCAGCTGAGCCCTGCAAGCCTTTGGTGGCCAAATCCAACTGTTCCTATTTAGATGCAAGCACAATTATGTATCTTTAACTTTTATTTGAATGCTGGTACCTTTTCCCTCAAATACCCAGGTTCTGATCCTTCAGGCCACCTTCTCCATCTCCAGCTTGGCAGAAGCACCCTCAGTGTGAACTGGGGGGAAATGGTTGCAGTGGTCAGTGTTGATCTGCACAGTTAACACTCCTCTGGTTCTAATGGTTAAAATTAGAAAGGAGGTAGGACTTAATATTAATGAAGAGCTCAGAGAAGATGTTGTTGCCATGGCCTTTATTACAGTGCTGTTTGTGCAGGATAATGAATCACCTGGTGAACAAAGGGCCCGGCCTGCTCGTTGGCTGCTCTTTCATTTTACTTGTAACCCATGCCTACTGATATTGATATGGTCTAAAGTAGCTCAAGTCAGAAATTTTTGAGCTAAATTTCAGGGTTAAGACCCCAAAGTTAAAGGATTTGAGTTGATAAATTGTCATCTCTCAGGTTATCAGATGTGGAAGGCCAGTAAACAGTTTCTAAAAATAGTTGAATGTAACTGCACTGAAATAGTGTATTGGGCCACCCTGGCTATATATAAAGAGGTGTTTCCAAAATTTGCTGTAACAGAACACTTTAATCTGCAAAGAAATTATTTCAAGTTCCAAGAGAACACATCAGTACTGTTCCCTGCTGAGTGGGGGTGTGAAACACTGGGGCTGTAGATTAATCCTGAATTTTAGCAGTGTTCTATTCTTGTTGGATCTCTTCTCACATTCTCCTTTAAATCACACTTTATATTGTTAAGGACAAGCTGTCGGGTTAGATTTGCACTTTGAATTATTTGCCAGTTGTTCTTGCATGTTACACCAGTAACAGCTGTTGAAGTTGGATGGGTTTTTTAAAAAATGCTTTCTCACCTCTTATTTGCACATTGGATTGGTGATCTCTTGTGTGACTATTTTGCTTCTCTTGATAATTTAATTTAAAACATTGTAGAATGCTATAAATGAGAACAAATGGTCCAGGCCAGCTAGTGATAACTGGCTGAATTTCAGATCAATATTTCTGCTAAATAACAAATTGATCCAATTTTGTTCCCCTGTGACTGATAGAACTGGTATGTTAATACCAGGTTAGGAATTATGGATTTGGGGGTTTTCTAATTGTTTTAGATATGGAGTTAATGCTTAGGTCAATGTCAAGTAGATTTTCCTTTAAATGGAGATGGAATTTTGGTAGTGAATCCATTGCTTTTGTAAACAGGCCAGTTTTACTGGCCAAGGTGCCCAAGCAAATGGAACAAGGTGCAGGAAGCTACCAGAAAGCAGCTTTTTGATAAACCTGCAGCTGTTGGGGTTTAAGATTTTGTCTTATTGTCACTGTGTAGCACAGTGTGTCATTGGTAGTGGTGCCGTGTTTATCTCTCCTTGAAAGGGGCATTTAAAACAGGGTGGGAACATCCCAGGGAGACTGAACAGCTCCCAGAGACAGCAAATGCCCTCTGTACCTCTCTATCTCAGCCTGCTATGCCAGGCAGGGACAGAGGCTTGAACTTTCCTTGACTGATCTTATCATAGAACCATAAAATCCTAGAATGGTTTGAGTTGGAAGGGACCTTAGAGCTCATCTGGTTCCAACCCGCTGCCGTGTTCCTGGCTGCTGGGATTTTCAGATTGCCAAAATGATGGGCCCAGTAAGTTTGGATAATTATTTTTTCACTCTGGGAGCCTTATGTGGTAAGTGCTGGTCCGTAGAGGTGAAATAAAGGTATTTCTGTACTGCAGTATGGTTTGAGTAAATAATGCATCCTCTGCCTTGGCCTCTGATTTTGTCTTTGGTGTGTTTAAAGAAATGGTGTAAGCCTAAATGAAGCACAATTCCTGTCTCAGGGAAGTTTAATCTCTATGTGGTCAAAAAGAACTTTTCCAGAGGTGTAAAATTGAGGTTTTGTGGGAATTTCAAGGTGTATTATGCTCTCTTTGATGGCCTGCACACCCTTCTGGTCATACATCTGGGGGGCTTGTTAACCAACAGCTCACCCAAGGAGTTTGGAGGTCAAGCAGCAGATCGGACTTCTCCTGATAAGCAGCCTGAATGAAATGACATTCAGATGCATTAATGTACTTTTAAATATAAAATGCTGCAGATGATGAAGTGTTTAGTGATCTTTGGCCTTGAGATATTCCTCAGAGCTCTTATTCTAACCACCTACAATTAATAAAAGCAGATTCTGCTGCTTCCTCTTGGGCCGTATCACTTTAACAACCACCGGGCTGCTGCTGTTGCAGACATTCATTCATTTTTAACTCCTCACTCTGAGCCTCTTTGCAAAAGGCTGCTGTGTTCTCCTAATGGCTTATCTGAATGTATCACTTACTAGAAAACAGGCGGCTGAAAATACTTCTATTCCACGAAACGAAACTGCAACTTTGCCCCATTGAACGTCGGTGCTGCTGTTTACCAATGGCACATTGTATCTTAGCAGGACCTGCCTGACGGGTTTGTAGTGCTGCTCAGTGTGCTAAAGTGCTTTAGGGCTTCCATGGGCAGGGACAGTCAGACACTTCAGTGCTGGGGTGATCTGGGTTTGGTCAGGGGTGCTGAGCTGCTGTTTCCAGAAGCTGAAGTTGTACTGAAGGAAAATAACACACCAAGCGCTGCAAAAATAGTCTGTGCTGTTTATTCAAATCGTTCCCTTTCATACTCAAATCTTCCCACTTAGCCTGATGGATCCCTCTTTTGAAGATGTGCTCGAGCACTACAAGCAGCTCACAAGCCGTAGTCTTTTATGTTTTCAGGAATTTTATCCAACTCGTGCTCCTAAAACAATCGGTGTAGCAATTACTGACAACATTTGGGTGGAGGGAAGGAGGAAGTTAAACTTCAGTGAGGAATATCGGTGAGATATTGGTGAGTCAGGATACACATTGCCAGGGGTGATGATGACTGGGATTAAGAGGGTTTTTTTGCTTAAAGTAATATAATATACAAGGAAATTTAAGACTTTTCAAATTGTGCACGTTCTCATGGTGCAGTAATGGGCTGAAATGGGAATTAAAGCTCAGTCCTGGAGTGCAGAGGCAGCAGTCGCATGATCCCTCAGCTGAGCTGTATTAACGGAGGCAGCCACGGCTGGGAGGCAGCTCGGGCCCATCAGGGCAGTTTCTGTGGCAGTGCAGGGAGAGAGAGGAGTGTGGAGCACAAGCCATGGAGTGTGAGTTCCTTTCCTGTGGGAAGAGATGAACGTGCCTCTAACTGCTGCTCAGGGGATGGTCCCACCCATGGACAAGACAGGGACCCTACGCCAGCCTCATCCAACAGAGCTCTGCTGGGAACCAAAACATTTTGTGGGAGTTCTGCTGATGGATTTCTCCTGTTTTTTTCCTTTTGGACAGCAAGGATTCAACTACTTTTTAGTCAACTTGTAAACACGCTTTTCCTGCAGGAGTGGGCTGTAAACTATACTGTGCTGCCTATAAAAATAAATGTGACTTTTTGTAATGCCACCTACCCTGAAGTACCAAATAAGTTACAGAATCGGTTTGGATAGGAGGGATGTGGAAGAGAACGAGAGGGAAATGGAAACCAAGTGCTTAAATGGATCTTAACTTCTTATTCTTCACAAAAAGTAAAAATAGGGAGGCTTGATGGTATAAAAGCAGCTTCAGTGGTGAAGGGCAGGCTTGACCTGGAAATAGTGCCAGGAAAACAAGGATCTAACGGGATTCACTGCTGTTCCTGCCAAGTACAAGCAACTTGTTCAGCAGCCTGCGACCTCTCTGGTGTGTGGAAAGATGTCGTGGATGTAAATGACAGGATTTTGCTCTTTTGACTAATTACTGTGATCAGTCCAAGCATTTGATAACCTATTATGCATTTAAACGTGTGCAAACCGAAGAAAGGCATTCTTTGTGCTGGCTTCTAAGGTTCTCTTGCTGCAAAAGTTCTTGCAGTCACTTTGTGTGAGCTCTGGTAAAAGGTCACAGTTCAGCTCTGACTGCTGCTTTCCAGATGAAGCAGGAGATAGAGGTGGCATGAACAGCCAGACAAAGGAAAGCTTTACAGCCTCCCTGCCCTCCAGCCCGGTGAGAGCTGTGCTGTGGGCTGGGATGGGAGATTTCCTGCTGTGGAGAAATGGGGACTGCAGCAAAACTGTTTTCTCTGCTTCCTAATTAACCTTCCTGTTTATACAGCCTTCATATATTCCAGTGGGAGTGGAATATGCATGGTCATGCTGCAGAAGCACAAAAGGAAATGGTGGGATAATAGAACTTTTAAACCTCCCCTTTGGTTTTAATCCACAGGCTGCCCAATCTGGTTTGTAGAGGAGTTCAGTTTTAAAGCTTCAGCCATATAAAATAAATGAATCTTTGACTTGAGTTGCTTCAGCAAGTTGGTGTGGGGATTGACGTCCTTCAGGATCTCTGGAGTGGACTCTGAACTTCTCCGTGGAGCTGCCTGTCTTGGGACACGTGGCTTGGTTAATGTTACAGAGTTTAACTTTTGGGTTAAAAATTGTATCCAGCAAAGCTCCCTGAGGAGGACAGAACTGCTCAGACCTTTCCCAGTGCAGAGTGGGGAAACCAGGGTTCAGACATCCCTAGGACTGCACTAAACAGAGTGGAACAAGGCTTTTGTGTTGTGGTGTGCTTTTCAATCCAAATCTTGCTTTAATGTTCTGAAATAGATGTTCTGTAAAGTCTCTTTCTAGGGAGAGTTTTGCTTCAAGTACATCTTCATCGTGAAATCCAGGACATTTCCAGAGATGATTCAAACTTCATGTTGTGCTTTAAATTTGATTTGATTTACAGGAAACTCATGCTTTCAATGTATTGGCTGTTTGTGCATCTCGTGTTTGAAACTTGAATTTTCAGTTGGGCTCTGTCTCTTCTTAAACTGACACCTGAGAGCTTCTAGACCCAGCAGCAGTGAGGGTGTGAATCGTCCCTATCACCCTATAATGTGTCTGTGAAGCTTCCAGGCTGCTTTTCCATGCCTTGTATGAGCACAGTGATTGTTCTTAGGGGGATTTCAATCCTGCTGTAAACTGTGCAGGAGTAAGTTTGGAAAGGGGGGGATTTGTGATGGGATGGGTCAAGTCCCAAGGGCACAGGGAAGTGTGTGAGGCTGGAGGCAGCTTCTGCAGTTCCTAAACAGGAAGCTCCTGGTGACGTTAATCACTTTAATCACCCAGGCAGGAGTGTTGGCTGTGAAGGAAGTGCTCATCTCTGAACCTGCTCTTTTAATGTGGCTGTTAATTCTCGATAGTTAAGTTTGATTAAATGTGGATCTGCTTCCTACAGAAGGTCTCCCTCCGCTGTTAATGAAAGTAACTGCTCTGTGTTTATGTGCTGTTCACAGACCATTTCCTCCGGGATGGAGAGGAAGGAAACTGTTCTGAGTAGGAGAAAATCCAAGCTCTATTCCGAGTTTCCTTCCCAAAAGAAGGACCAGCTATTGCTGCCTTAAGCAAAAACTCGTTATCTGCAGGTCAATTGGGAAAAGTTTGTTTAATGGTGACACTTTGCTGCAGATAAATTATCCCATAACAATGGGGAGCAAAGTACCTGAAGTGGTCAGCTGCATGAGTTTTGCAAGCGAAAGTTTGAGAACAGCAATTAATGCTAAGATCTCTGAAAGAATATCTGAAGTATTTCAAGCGCTTAAAGCTGGGTCATGTCATGAGCACCGAGTTTTGTCCATCTTTGTGTTGCTTCAGTGGGGAGGGGGAAATGTTCACTGGTGGTCAGGCTGTCTAAAAATGATTCATATTATCTTACTTTGGTTTTTTTGTGGTTTTTATGTCGTGGTCAGAACAAAACTGTCAGTAACTGATGAGTGGTATTTTGATCTTCTTCCTTCAGACTTTGCTGGCCAGTGAGAACATATCTCAGCCATGGGAAATATTTTTGCTAACCTCTTCAAAGGCCTTTTTGGCAAAAAAGAAATGCGTATTCTAATGGTTGGCCTGGATGCTGCAGGGAAGACAACTATTTTGTACAAACTTAAACTTGGTGAAATAGTAACTACTATTCCTACTATAGGTAAGAGTTACGTGTTTCTCTAACTGATGGCTTTGAGATTTGGGTCTCAGCAGTATTTTATCTCAGCTGATTTAAGTGACTTGTCTGTCAGAACAAACACTTGCTAAAGCCATGGTGTGAAGGTGGCACAGCCAAATGTGCTGCCATGGGAGGAGATTGTGACTCTTTTCTCACTCCACTCCCTCTCATCAGTCGCTTGTGGAATGAGCCTTGTGGGCCACAGAAGGGCAGTTTGTCTCCCAGGCTGTTGAGGCATCACGTAAATCAGACTGAGGAGCAGAGGGTTCACCTTTTTTTTTCTCTCTTTTTTATTTGAGGGTATTGAGAAACCTGACTTGTAATTCTTAAAACCCAGGGGAGGTTGGGGTTTTTTTTGATTTGGGGTGGTTTTTTTAGGTTTTTTTAGGCAACATAATTTGCTTTTTGTAGCTGCTCAGGTAGCAATTAGATGTGTTCATTGGTATGATTGCAGTGGGGGTGGTGGTGGGAGCAGGACAACCCATGTTTGTCTGCTTTGAGAGCTTCAGCACAGGATTTTGCTTGTTTAATTCAAATTTTAAGTTAACTTTTTTTTAACAATGACAGTCTGAGCGTGACTTGCTAAATACAACAGGCCAGTTATGTTTAAGTGAGATTTGTGCCACAATCTCTGTTTCAGGTTTCAATGTGGAAACAGTAGAATACAAGAACATCAGCTTCACAGTGTGGGACGTGGGCGGTCAGGACAAGATCAGACCACTCTGGCGCCACTACTTCCAGAACACACAAGGTGAGTCCACACACCTAATTCCCAGCTCTCCAGAATCTAAGAGGGTTTTTTGACCATCTTCACTAAGTTAATTTTGCAAGTTTCATGGAGGGGAGTGGAAATATTTATTATTATAAAAGGGTGTGTTTGTGTGCTGCTCTGGCTCTTCTCTTAAGCCACTGCAGGTTCAAAGAGGGATGGGAAGAATACCAGAAACCAGTCTTCCTTGTCCTTCTGACTCAGAACGAGTTCAGGAGTTTGTTTTTCTTCTGTCAGCATCACAGCTCTGCCCTCACTTCAAAGCAGAGTCTTTACTGCAAGCTCTGCAGCCCCATGAACTGAGAGTTTGTCACTTCTGTCACTGCTGGGCCTTTTTAATGTGCCTGTCTTTGAGTCCTGTCACAGCATTTCAGGAGTTGCTGCTCCCTGGAAAATGCCAAGTGGTTATGTAGAGGGACTACCCAAGCTGCAAAACCAAATGCAAACTAACACCAGTTTTCACCAGCTTTCAGCAAGAACAGGCTTTTACTCAGTTTACAGTAATAAGACAGCTGTATTTTTCTGGTCTGTGCAGTTGTTGTGCATTATTTTCTCTTCAAGGCATACTTCTGACCTCCAGAAGTATTTATCATTTGTCAGTAACCTCAAGTTTGTGCTTATTCTGATTGTCTGCTTGTTTCTAGGTCTGATTTTTGTGGTTGACAGCAATGACAGAGAACGTGTGAACGAGGCCAGAGAAGAGCTTATGAGAATGTTGGCAGAAGATGAGCTCAGAGATGCTGTTTTATTAGTGTTTGCTAACAAACAGGTATGCCCAAGAAAGGTGTCTGTCTGTCAGAACCCTTGAAAACTTCCAGCATCCTTGTGAGTGCCAGATCTTGACTTTGATTTTTATATTTTCAGTGTAATGATAAATAAACTCAGAGTAGATAGCCATTCAGGTATGTTGAAGGCAGGAGACTATGGATTAAATTCTCATCTGAAAGGAGCATTCTTCTAAACAGTCTTGGCTAAGAGATTTTCAGTTTTAGGGAAAAATACAGCCAGTTTGATTTTTAAGGTTGATATGGCTCAATTACAGCACCTGCCCAAACTTCCTCCAGAGAGGAAGGCTGGAATGCCAGAACCTCCCTGAATTCCTCATTTAGGGTCTGGTCTTGTTGGAAATACTGGGCTGATTTTTAATGTGTT
This sequence comes from Aleadryas rufinucha, assembly GCA_013397815.1. Lineage (NCBI taxonomy): Eukaryota > Metazoa > Chordata > Aves > Passeriformes > Aleadryas > Aleadryas rufinucha. Next base: position 7,162 of record VZTH01017185.1, on the reverse strand, counting down.
TGCTTGTGTTGACCTGTGAGCTGGGCTCTTCCAGGCCTCAGAGTTCACTGAGAATTCTGCCTTTTATTGCTTGTAAAGGTCTTGGCAGCTTAAACCCAAATGTCAAGAGCCTGAAATGTGACTAGGGAATGTAAAGAGGGAATAACATCCTGCTCCACTGCTTGCACAGGCTCGCTTGGGAAGGGTGAAGATGCCATAAGTCATGTCCAGGAGCACGAAAGGTGGGCTCTGAAGAAGCTGTGCTCAGCAGAGTAGTGCTGGGTGATAAAAGCTGATCTTAAATCATAACTGCAGTCACAGGAAAGATAGTCCTGAGTGGAAAGTGATTGAAACAGACTTGGAATTGAGCTTGGATCAGCACTGGGGGAATGACTGGATCCAGGCATCAGCTGTCTCGCTTCCCTATGAAATATTCCATAATGTTGCTTTAGATTGGGTTGTTAAACCTTTGAGGCTTTTCTCAGTGTTGGGGAAATTGCTTGAACATCAGAGTAATCCACTGGGGTTTTCTGAAAGAGAAGTTCTGAGAGCTCTTAACTGTCTTGTAATGCCTTTAAAGCTGGTGATGAAAAGAGTGGGGAATGACTGTTGTTGCTTCCCTCAGGACCTGCCGAACGCCATGAATGCAGCAGAAATCACAGACAAACTTGGACTGCATTCTCTTCGTCACAGGAACTGGTACATCCAGGCAACCTGTGCCACTAGTGGAGACGGTCTCTATGAAGGACTGGACTGGTTGTCCAATCAGCTCCGAAACCAGAAATGAAAACCATAAACCTTCCTCTTCCCTCTTTTTCCACCCCTCCCTCTTATTTCCTCCTATTCGCCCTTCGCTTTACTCTAATGTGGCAAACTGTGCTACTTTGTGGTATTGAGTGCCGGAAGCTGTTTTCATTTCTTTTTGTCACAGTATATATTGCATCATGCTGTAAATGTGGCAAATACAAGCCTGAAAACAGTTAGGTTTCTTATTTAATGTAAATAGTTTTTGTTTCCAATGAGGCAGTTTCTGGTACTCCTATGCAATATTACTCAGCTTTTTTTATTGTAAAGAATCAAGTCACTGTTTAGTACCTGGAAGGGATTGAAGTGGGTTGATCATGTAAGGGTTGCCAGTGGTCCTTGTGCAGTAGAGCTGAATTCGATCTTGGTTGGGTTGTGAGATCTGTGAGATCCATTTTGGTGGTTGGTTTTTAACCTGAATTCTGTATTTTTTTAAATAGACAAGGAAAAGTAAAAACACTTAAACACACAAACGTTTGACATCGCTTCTGCTGCTCCAGCTCTAACGTGGTGACTCTTGATTCTTTTGAAAGGGTGAAGCAATGACTGACACCCAATTAGCTTCATCTGCTTAACGAACAGATCATAAGTAGTAGATCTCTGGCTCTTTCTGTAGCTCGTAGTCTGTGCTCATCTTCGTTCACAACCGTTAAAAGATTTGCCGGGCCTGGTTTAGATGAGCTTTGCAGACTCATGCTAAACATCTGACTTTTGGTTCAGGTGAGATTTCTCGTTTCCATTGAACTTGAATCATTTCCAGAAGTCGACATTTTTAGCCTGTCGTATTTGTCAAGAAGTGTTTTGTACTTTTCTTGTGCGTAAACCACTCCAGAAGGCAAAACCTTTCCACAGGAAGCACAGCCTGTCCTAGTCCTAAGCTCTATAGGCAGAAAGTACTGTACTTAACGTAAGAATTGCCATGAAAAACACCAAACATCTATGTATAGTGTCTAGGGAAAAAACAAAAAGCATGAGAGTTTGGAGAGTCATTCCACTCTACAAGTATTCAATCCCATTTTGGAACAATCCCATATCTGTATATGTGTGAAAACCCTTGGCATCCCTCATACTGCAAGGTTCAGATTTGCCATCAGAAAAATAAAAAAAAGACCTCTTTACTTTTCTTTTGTATTTTGATAAACACTGAAGAAGCTGGAGCTGTTAAACTTTAACTCGAGGAACTATCAGAACTGGTTTATTTAGTGTTGTGGAAACCTTTATTGCTTTCAATACACGACTAGTAATCAACTGTTTTGTATACTTGTTTTCAGTTTTCATTTCGACAAACAAGCACTGTAATTAAAGCTATTAGAATAAAATCTCTTAACTATTTCATGTTTTTTATGCCTTGCTGTTCATTCGATCATCTTGGCAGAATCATAATTAAATACTTGTTGAATAAAAAGTTTCATGAAACTTGCACTGGTATCGTGTCGGTTTGTATCAGCTTTGTGCAGGGATCCAAATCCGAGCAGCAACATCACAATTGGCATGAAAATTTGAAGATATCTCCTGTATTTTCCAAGAAATGCATCATTCCTGGTTGGAACCCTGCAGGTGAAGTGGTGGGTGATGCTTATTGGGTTCTGCTGGAGTCACTGGGGCAACAAAGCTTCAGCTGCTTGAGTTGCCCCATCACTTCCCACACAGATTGTTCCTCCTGCTGCTCCCATTTAATTACAGGGTCTGTGAATTAGCAGTTTTGTGGGGAAAAAGTAGTAATTGCACCTTCCTAAGTGCTTTGTTTTGCGTTTTTCCTTTCTGCAGTCCCCACTGGATCCAGGACAGAGCTCCTCCTCTGGATGATCCTCCTGCGTTCCCCGTCAGCTGCAGCTTCTCCTCCCCGGTGCTCACGCTCGGGCTGCCCGCCAGCTCCCGGCTGTTTTCCTGGCTGGAGTTGCAGCAGATTCCCCATTACACAGGCTGGAAAGCTGTAGGATGAAAGGTCTGTCCTGCAGGTTAGAGAGCAAATTCCCTATGGGGAAAGCTGGGACGCCGAGTGGGTAACAGGGACCGTGGCTGGGGCTGTAGTGAAGGGTAAATAGCACTGGGCAAACTGGGATCACAAACCTCCTGCAAGTCAGAAATTCACCTTAGGCTTTCAAGCTCTGAATCAGGATGTTTGCATCCCTAATAGGGCAGGACAGCTTTTTATTCCTGTTCAGGGAGGGGATTGAAGTTGAAGGGCCAGCTGGGTTAGGATGCTGCTCCTGTGCATACAGAATTTGGTGTGGAAAACAGGGAATGTGGTGATGTTATCAGAGCTGTGGGAGCTGTGCTCTGCCCTCTGCTCTGGGCAGCACAGGCTTTGCCCTGTTCCAGGCTCAGCCACCCAGCAAAAAGTGGGGAGAAGGTGGCTCAAGCCCAGGGCAAAGGATTCCCCAGGAGCTGGTGCAGCAGCTGGACAGGGAGGTTTTGGGGTGAGCAGGCCTGGGACAGGGATGGTGCTGGGCTCCTTTACCCACCTCACCCTCAGTTTTGGCTTCCCATGTTTCTCACTCATTTCCTCAGATCTTGGTTGTGAGTGTGAAGCAGGAAGGGGGGAGAGCAGGAGAGGCCAAGCTGTGACATGGGGGGAAGGAGGAAGCTTGGGAGAGCAGTGCCCCAGCCCCTCTGCCATGGTGCTGGGCAGATCAGTGCCCTCTCCCTTTGCTGTGGAGCTGTGGGTGCAAATCATCCTGGCAGAGCCCAGCCCTGCCACAGCATCCATCCCATCCGCCTGGGAGGTGAAGGTGGGAAGTGGGAGCCCATGGAGGGAGCAGGACACTGGGAGCTGTGGTGTTTCCACTCTCCCATGGTTCCCTTTTCAACCTGTGGCTCTCAGTTCCCATTAGGCACAGCCCTGCTCTGGGATGCTCCCAGCAGGCTCCAGCCACAGTTTGGATCCCAAAATCTCCAGGAGGTGACCCTGAGCTCAGCCTGGTGAGCACCAGCAGGGTCAGAGCCCCTGGCCAGGGAGTGCCTGGGCTTAGGGCCACCCCAGCTGTGCCACGGGGATCCCTGGGATGGCTCTGGATCTGCAGCTGCTCAGACCACGAGGATCAGCCCTCGTGCCAAGTGTTTGTCAACCCCAAAAATCGTGTTGGGCTGGGGATCACCAAGGGCTGTGACGGCCCTGCAGCATCTCCCACTGCCTGGGCCCAGCACAGTGGGACAGAAGGGCTTTGTGAGCTCCTGAGCACGGTCCCACTGGGCTTTTGTCCACCAACACACACAAACCCTCCCTGTCTTCAGTTGCATCATTAATTACACAAATGAGGCCCCTGTGCTTGGCACGGCCACGCCGCAGCCGGCGATACTCCGGAGCTGCTCGGGACACCCCCTTTCCATTCGGATCAATATTTCTATTTATTGATGTAAAATTCATCTCTTTCAGTATGCCAAGAACACAAATAATCATGTGCTGAGGGTTTAAATCCTGGAAGGGAATGGAGTTTGCTGCTGCCTGGGGTGGGTGGATTGGCCTCTCCAAAGCCTGTGGAAGACACCTGGTCCCATCCACTTTCTCCCCATAAACTGAGGAATTAAGTGTCCAAGGCCAGGCTGGACAGGGCTTGGAGCAACTTGGTCCAGGGGAAGGTGTCCCTGCCCATGGCAGGGGGATTGGAACTAGATGAGCTTAAAGGTCCCATCCATGCAGCTGATGAACTTAGGGAATTTTTAAAGAAACTTCATCCACTGTGCTGGCAAGCACTCAAGGGCAGGGAAAGAAGACCAAAAAAACCATGATAATAACAATAATAATAATAATCTCTTCCAAAGTCTCTATACATAAACACGAGGTATCCACAGCATTTTCAGCACCACAGCCAGAATCACCCCAGCACCAGCCCCCACCCCACAGCACCCTCTGTGCTCAATCCTGCCTGGATGGATGGATGGATCTAGGGAGTGAGGAGCAGGGTGCCCAGGGCCCTGCTGCCCCCACACCTGCTGGTGCTGCCCCTGGGCGGGCAGGGAAGGGGCTGTTGGCACCACAACCTTAACGCCCTTTGCCAGACAATAACCCGGCGCCCGCGGAGCTGCGGCGTTTTTAATTTCATCACCTTAAAAAATATAAATCTATGGAAGATCTCCCTGAAACAACCCCAGGTTCCCCCTCAGTCCTCCGAGTCGGTGTCGTGGCGCTGCCGGACCCCGCGGCTCGGCGGGGACCGGGACCTGCTCCTCTTCCTGCCCTTGCGCCGCGGGGACGGGTGGCGGCCCCGGCCGTCCCTGCTCCGGCTGCGCCGGCGGGCGGGGCTCCGGCCGGAATTCCCGCTGCTGCTGCCCGAGGATTCCGTGTCGTGCCGCCGCCGGCTGCCGTGCCGCGATGGCTCCGAGTGCTGCTGCGTTTTCCTGCGGTGGTGCCTGCGGGGAGACGGGGGAAGTGACAGCAGGGATATTGGGGATGCCAACAAGGTGAATCTGGGGGTGAAAATGGGATTTTGGGAAGCCAGGAGATGCCAGTGGGACGTGCTGATACCAGCCATGATCACGTGGCTCTCCTGAATCCTTCATCCCATTTTCCACTGATGGTGCCCCATCCCAACCCAGTTACCTCTTATCCCGATCTGGGGAAGAATCAGAGGATGATGGGGCAGCATCCTTCTTGGAATGCTTGTCCTTGTCCTTCTTCTTCTCCTTCTTATGTTTCTTCTTTTTCTTGTTCTTCTTCTCCTTCTTTTTCTCCTTTTTGGGTTTTTTGCTGCTCTCAGGTCTGCAGGGAGGAGATCAAGCAATGAGAATCCCTGCACTGTGCATCCCTCTGGCTCCAAAAACTCATCCCCATCCCTTTTTCCAGGCACATCCCACCACATTCCTCCTTTGCCAAGGAGGAGCCCACAGAGGCTTTGGGGGATGATTCAGACAGATGCAGAACAAACCCAGTGCCAAACAGAGCCATGGAAACATTTTGTGAAATATTTCCCACAAAACCCAGGGTTTCCCACCAGAGTGGGAAAAATCCTCACCGTTTCTCCTCCACCTTCTCCTCCTTTTCCTGCTTCTTCTTGGAGCCAGATGTCTCTGGGCTGCTGGAGACTTTCTGGTGCTAGGGTTGGAGAGAGGGAAAAATATGGAGTGAATCCATGAGCCTGTAGCTTGTAATTACAGGACAAAGGGTTTTTCTTCCTTTAAAAATTAAATTTGGGAAAAAAAAATTAAATTACATTTGGGGAAAAATTAGAATACCCTTAAGAGCTGCTTCCAAATTAAAGCCCCACAAATGAACTCTGTGCCAACAGGACACAGGAAACTCCTGCAGGTCTCTGTGCTACAAAACCCAGACTGGTTTCTAAATAAAATATTCCAAGTGTGGGGCACAGTTTTTTGCCTTTTTCCATCTATTTTTGAACCTTCCAAGGACAGTGTGACTGGCACCGTACCGTGAAGACAGAGAGCCCCATCTTGGCTGCCTCCTTGTCCTCCTTGGAGAGCATCACCCGGCCAGCACTGCCACTGCAGAGAGACCACACAAAAAAGCATGAAAACACTAAAATCAAACAATCTAATGATAATTGGAACTGCACCTGGAACTGGTGCAGGATCACCACTTCTTCTTACCTGGAGCTGCCCAAACCCACCACCCGATCCACGTCCTTCTCGTCCCGCTCGGCGCCGTCCCTCTTGCACACCTCAGCCAGGTCCTGTGGGGAGGGGGGGACAGTGTCCTGTGTGTGTCCCCAAATTAGAGCCCAGGGGAGGGGACACCCCCACGTGTCATTGGGGGGACACGTGGTGCTCTTACCTCTTTGCTGAGGCCCGTGGGCTGCCTCTTCAAGTTCTTGTAGCCCCTGTAAAAACAAGCACAAGTGATGCGTGTGGGGAGGGTTTGCACCGCCTGTTTTTTGGGGTGTTTGTGGGGTGTGGACTCACAGTGCTGCCATCATGGCCTCCTGCTCGGCCAGGCGGACAGCAGCCAGCTCCTCCTCCCGGGATAACGGGGGGGCCGTGTCCTTCTTGCCCTTGGCATACCAGGTCAGGTCCTTGCCCTTCTGCCACCGGCCCACCGGCGCCATCAGGGAGTTCCCTGTGGGGAACCACGACTCCCCCTCAACATCATCGCACCCCAAAACCGTGGCAGAGGGGACAGGGAGGGTGGGACAGGAGGTTTGAGCAGGATCAGCCCTTACCCAGGTAATTCTCACGCTGTTTGTCCGTCTTGACATCCTCCCAGCTGAACTGGTCCTGGCCCCCCCGGACCCCGCCCCGGGAGGAGCCGAACATGGTACCGGACCCCGCAGCAGATTTGGGGGGAATCTGGTGACCTGCAAAGGGATCAGCCTGGGATTACCCATTTCAGATCCTCCATGCAGCTCTGGGGAGGCTCCTGAAGGTGCAGGGAAGCAAATTTGGCCCCCCAGAGTTCAGTGGAGTAACCAAAGGCCTTTGGGGGGGG
>VZTH01017184.1:690843-749980 GCA_013397815.1 Aleadryas rufinucha | reverse complement strand
TTTTTTTTTTTTTAGCTGTAATGACAGTATTTCTGTCTCTTTTGACCTTGGTCTGATGGAATTTTAAATACTTAAGGAGAACAATAAATCTTGAGGTTGTGTGTTTCCATATTGAAATAATTTTGAGAGATTTTTTGTGCATTATCTTCAGTTGAGATGGGGTAACACATCAAGAAGAAAAAAAAGATTCGTTATACATATAAGTTCTCATCTACTCTAAAAGTTAAATTAATACAACTACAAAGACAAAGTTATAATCTTTAACAGCTTTATTGAATAAAAGCATGTACTTTAGATCAAAATTACTGGCTATCTATGAATGCATTATATTAAATACTGAATAATATACAGAACAGGCTTTTGACAATGAGAAGCAGGTCATTGCCCTACTCTTGAGGCTATAAAATACTACTGTTATCTCCTCCTTATGAGTCTCCTCTGTGAAACTCTGAAGAGCCCCCTAGCAACATAGAGTGACTTCTGGACTCCCTTCCACAGTTCATAAACCTTGGAGTTGATCTTACAAAGGATACTCAGATGAGAACAGATCAAGGATGTCTTTGGAATTATTTTTGATAAAGCAAAGTTATCTTGAAGTCTGTAGGTGAAACTCCATTAAGATATTAAAATATATTGCCTTCTGGCTGTCATGCACAGATCAAGTTACAGTCTGCTGTTAGATTTTCAGAGAATGGTTTCACATAATGTATGTGCATTGAGTAGAAAGATGTGTATTATAAAAAGGCAGAATTGAGGATATTCTTGAATTACTAGTGGTTCTTTATCTTTCTAAAGACACCCTTGTTTTCAACAAAAGCAAGAATATATATTTTTCCTTAAGAAGATGTATTTATCCTTTTAGAAATATTGCCTTTTTCTGTCCTCTGACAAATCTTTGACAGGTAAAGCTGGTGTCTGTGTTTTTTTAAGTTTTTCGGGAAAAGAAGAGAGGATTTCATTAGTAAGGACATGATGTTGTAAGCCAAAAAAGCTGTCTTTGTTGACCTCAGGGGACAGAGATAAAGTGGCAGTAAATGACAGCAGCCAGGGAGTGTGCTTGCAACCCACATGAGAAGATCTGAAGGTGTGTGTTCATTCTCCGTTTCTGGGAAGAAAGTTTCATGTAAGTCCTGGGGTAATCTGCCAGGGCACTTCTACACTAACGGCTTTGAAGCAAGCTCTCTGAGTGCTGAGAAGGGGAAGGAATGAAACTCTGTTGTCTGATAGAGTAGCTTTGGAAAAGAAAGTACTTCTCTTTCTGGAGCTGCAAATGATAGGACAGTGGATCAGTTTAAAATATTAATATATAGCAAACAATCATTCAATTTTTTTCCTGTCATTGATGTCCTCCATTTATTAACATACTGGTTTTAAAATAATAATTTTGCCTGTTCTGTTTATACCCTACAAAATTGGACTGATTTCAGCTGGGAATTTGACAATATAGCTGATGTATTACTCCTTTAAAACCCAGGAAGAAATTGAAAGACTTGGTATCTAATCTAAGACCTGCCCCAGAAGGAGACTGGGTATCCTCAGGCAGGACATTTCCAATGACAGTAACTTCTCCTATCTCTGGCTGAATGAAAGTGGGATAAACATCTTGCATGTGTGCCTTTTTTTCTAAAGTTGTTGAGATTTTGAATTCCTATTTGAGAGAAGTGCAGCTTAGAGCAAATCACTGAATTTATAGCAAGTAGAGATGAAGACCAAATACCTCCAGTTTAGCAAGTGAACTGTTGAGGACCAGCCTCACAAATGCCTAGCTATGCCTAAATAGAAGACAGGGAGCTTGAACACTGAACTCAAACCATCCATTTTTACAGCAGATTAATGTGCCTTCTTTTAATTTCTGCCATGCTGAGGTTAAATTGTTTTTGCAGACCTTCTCCTGATCTTCCACTCCATATTTAAACAAGCTTTTGTTTAGATTTATGTCTAGAATCTTGATTTCAGAAAAATATATTATCAAACACCGTACTTACAGAAACAAAATATTTACTACGTAGATTTAAAGAAATATCTCAAATTTAAAGCATTCAATTTAAAACATGATAGAAAAAGTAATACTGAAAGCATTAGTAGGTCTTTACAGTAATACCTAAATAACTATGTCATGTCACTAATGCCAAATAAATAAATATTTTTAATTCTTGAATTAATAAGGCTAGGTCTTTTACATTTGAAAGTTCACAGGATATCCACTTCCTTAGGTTAAAATACTTTCAGCATTATAATGTAAAATATTCATGCTAATTGAATTCAACTTCAACAAACTATATATTCCTTGTAAACAAATATTTTGGTTATATTTTGTTTGTATTCCTTGTAAACAAATATTACCAGCACTATATTTCAATAAACAAGGAATGCATCCTCTTTTCACAAAACAGTGGGTTCCAACAACTCCAGCTTTCCTAAATCATACTTAAAATGACTGAAGCCATATAATTTTCACAAGAAAGCAGTGGAAAATTAATTTAAGAACACATTTAGTTACACATATGTTTGCAATCAAACTGTTGTTTTAAATTACTTAATTAGAACAGTTTGTCATACTTACTGGAAGCTAGTATAATAGTAGTGTTAAGACCACAAAAGTCAGAGAGGGATTGAAAAGACTCTGAGTGAAAGGAAAAGAGCAAGTGTTTTAAAATTCCCAGAGTTTAACAGTTCTGGAAAAAATTAATCCTTGATTCCTGTCACATATCCCTGTGTATGAACACACATATATGTTTTCTTATGGTGAGAATTGAAAATTTGATTTTTTCATAGTATTTCATCCTCAGTAAACTGTAATTACTAAAATTGGATTGAGCTATGCTACATGTCACAGAGTGGTACCACACAGAACAAACGAAAAACATACAGTCACTGCTTTGCCTCCATGGGATTTTCCACTTGGAGCTGTAGTTACCAACAGTGTTCCTCAGAAGTCCTTCCAAAACATTATGGAAGGAAGATTGATGGAAACATCATGGCATGACAAACGTCAGTAGTGATGCTCAACAAAAGTTTCTGGAATTCGAATGAAAGTCATTCACTGTGACTTCTGCTGTTGCTCCCAGAGCAGGTTTCTCCTTTCACACATTTGAATCCAGTCTCTGACCTGCAGGCTCTCTGCATTCACATTCCTTACTAGCCATCAGCTCACCTTGTGAGGAATTTTAGAAGTTTGCCAGACATAGTTTTATTTCCCCACAAGCTCACTAACTTTTATTCAAATGCATCATCTCATATGTTCCAGTTTCAGGTTTCATAGTATCAGCATTGATATGGCCGTACCACAGAGCCCCACTTCTTCAGACACATCCATTTAGATTTAGATAAAAACTGAGGTACTGAACACCTTCTTTGCCTCAGCCTTCAACAGTAAGACTGGTTATCTTCAGGGCAATCAGCCGTCTTAGCTGGTAGACAGGGACTGGGAGCAGACTAGACCCCCTGTAATCCAAGAGGAGGTAGGTAGTGACATGCTTAGCCATTTAGACACTCATAAGTCTCTAGGAGTCGATACAGATTCTTCCAAAGGTACTGAGGTAGCTGGTGGAAGAGCTCACTAAGCCACCCGCCATTATTTACCATCAGTCCTAGCTCACTGGGGAGGTCCCATGTGACTGGAGGTTGGAGGCTGGCCAATGTGACACCCATCCAAATGAAGAGCCATAAGGAGAATCTGGAGAACTACAGGCCTGTCAGCCTGACCTCAGTGCCTACCAAGGTTATGGAGCAGATCTTCTTGATTGCGATCACTCAGGATATATAGGACAACCAAGGGGCCAGGATCACAGCCAGCACAGGTTTAGGAAGGGCAGGTCCTGCCTGACCAACCTGATCTCTTGTTATGGCCAGGTGACCCACCTGGTGGGTGAGGGGAAGGCTGTGGATGTTGTCTACCTGGATTTCAGAAAAGCCACGGGCACCATTTCCCACTGCATTCTTCTGGAAAATCTGTCAGCCCAGAGCTTGGACAGGCATAATCTTTGTTGAGTAAGAAACCAGAGAGTGGTGGTGAATGCAGCTACATCCAGTTGATATCTGGTCACTGCTGGTGTCTGGCAGGAATCACCGTTGGGCCCAGTCCTGTTTAATAAATTTATTGACAATAAATAATATGGATGAGATGATCAAAAGTATCCTCTGTAAGTTCATGGGCAACATTAAGTTGGGTGGGATTGTTGATCTGCTGGACAGTGGGAAGGGTCTGCAGAGGAATCTGTACAGGCTGGATCGATGGGCTGAGGCCAGATGGATGAGGTTCAACAAGGCAAAGTGCCAGGTCCTGCCCTTCAGTCACACACAACAGCTCCAGTGCTACAGGCTGGGGGTGGTGGTCAGCAGTGGGTGAACATGAGCCAGCCACATGCCCAGGTGGCCCAGAAGGCCAATGACATTCTGGTTTATACCAAAAATAGTGTGGCCAGGGCAGTGACCATCCCACTCTACTGGGCACTGGTTAGACCACCTTATCCTATGTTCAGTTCTGGGCACCTCATGACCAGAAAGACATTGAGGTGCTGGAGCATGTCCAGGGAAAGGCAACGGAGCTGGTGAAGGGTCTGGAACACAAGTCCTTGAGGAGCAGCTGAGGGAGCTGCAGTTGTTTAGCCTGGAGAAAAGGAGGCTCAGGGGAGACCTTGCTGTGCTGTGCAACTCACTGAAAAGAGGGGTGGGGATCGGTCTCATCTTCCAGGAAATGAGCTACACAGGCCTCAAGCTGTTCCAGGGGAGGTTCAGGTTGGACATCAGGAGGAATTTCATCATGCAGATGGTTGTTTAACACTGGAACCACCCAAGGAGGTGGTGGTGGTTGAGTCCCCATCCCTGGAGATATTCAAGAAAGAACTGGACATGGCATTTATTGTCGTGGTCTAGTTGACAAAGTGGTGATTGGTCAAAAGTTGAATTTGATGGGCTTGGAAGTCTTTTCCAATCTGTCATGCTTCTGTCATTCTGTGATTTATATTTTCCTTTATAGCTCTCAGTCCTCTTTTAAAGAAACTCTAGAATACTAATATTATTTGACTAAACTAATGAACAAGAAAAATACGTTTATATTTGCCTTGCTCTTGCACAGACTGAGGGCATACCTTTCTCTAGCTAATTTTTCATCAGCCAAAGCTCCCACATTTCCAGACCACTATTACTGTCTTCTACCAAGACAGATCCCTTCAAACATGCTGTAACAACAGCAGCATCACATAAAACAATTTTGTTTGTTTTCACAGAGCTTTGTGTTCCACAAAAATCTAACACTATAAGCATAATATGGAAGCTTAATCAAACACTGAACATGCATCCAAATAATCGATGTACCTCAAAACGTTTTAAACATCAAGGAGTAATACACAGTAACATATATTAGTGGGGCAGGTCTAAAATCTATTTAGATGTTTAGGAATACAAAGTGATGTCTCATGAGGTACTCATATTCACTGAGAAAACTAACTGACATTGCAGAACATGAAAGTTAGAAATATACGTGTCTTTTAGAATCTCAGTAAATACTTGTTTACTAGAAATTAATGAAAAATGGAAATTTCTTCCCACTGGAAGTTTCACTATAAAGAAGTACCCTAAACTAAAGAGAATTCAAAGCCAGGAGTTTCTTTGTTGTTTTCTTGAACTCTTTCTTTAGTACCAGAAATCAAAAGCAGATTCTGTCCCCCTTTCCCCTTCCAATTTTAGTATCTTTGAAGTAGGTTCACAATCCATTTGTCTTAAGACCTATTTAATGTCACACCAATTAGTCAGATAGGCAGATCGAAAGCTGAGAGAAAGCAAACACTTGGTTTTCACTAAGAATTAAATTCTCCATGCTTTCCTGCCAGACACATTTTCCCTCCATCCTTTGTAAATGGAAAAAAAAAAGAAGAAGAAAAATAGAAAAAGTGCAAGCTCTCTTGGGAGAGAGTAGAAATTGACAGAAAATTCCCACTCAAATGCAACTTGATTCTCTTACAACTCAGTGGTGGAAATTTATGTTTTGAAACTTTGTACATAGGTTAATATTACCCTCCAGCTTTGATTTGATTTGTTTTTTTCCCCAAGTGTAAGAATACAAAACAATATACAAGGGTCAACAATCTGAAGCTACAGATGTGTCATTAGTGAAATGCACACACTTGAAATGATACAGAAAAAAAGTTAGGAAGAGCACAGCCTATCATCATCAGTCTCTCATGTCCTTTTTTATCAGAAACTGAAGGTGTCTGCCAGATACTAACTAAAATATTTGAAATTGTTTTGCTCAGAGTACTCAGAATCAGTAGTGAGTTTGAATCACAGATGGAGTGAAACAGAGAGCTCTTGTCTCTGTCTTAGTTACATATGTCTTTACTCAAACAGAAATTACAGTTATCATGTCTGTAGTATGGCTTTTTTTCCCATCAACACAGTCTTTAGATTAAAAGCTTCTGTGCTAAGGAGGGATTGTTGTATTCTTCCTCCCTTTCCTCCTCCCTGTAGTCTAAATTAAAAAAAAATCCTCCGAAGTTTACTTTTATTTTTATACCCTCTGGAGAGAGAAGGAATTATATTAGAATTTAAGTGATGGAGAGCACTGGCAAGATTAAATCTGATCTAAAAGGAAAAGGCTCAGGAGAAAAATACTTAACAGCATAAAATAAAAAACCCAAACTCAAAACAAACAGCAATTTTCAGGATAAAGTTTAATTCTTGTGTTCTCAAAAGCAGCTGTCCTTTCAAGAAAGAACTGCCCATTTTTTTGTCTTTAAGGAATCTGTCTGACTCCAAATGAAGCATTTGTTTCTCTGTTTCTGATTTGAAGTAGAAAACACACAACTCCTGTTCAATTCCTGAGTATGAAAAAGGCAAACAGCAGCAGTCTGTTAGGGAAGAGATGATGTAAAATGGAAATCAGTGGTTATTTATTCTTGAGCCCAAGTATCAGGGGATTTACAAAATGAGGAAGAAAAATAAGGGGGTTTATGTGTCAGCAGGTTGTATAATCTGTCTCCTATTGTTATGTTTCTTAAAACATCTTTCCATGTTGCTGCCAGTGCTCCAAGAAGTGTAGTTAGTTAAACAGATGAACTTTTCTGAGGAGATATTTATAGGCCCGATGTGCATTTCAAACTTGTGAATCTTTGGGAGGCCACTAAAGATCATTCAACAAGAAGTCTGGTAGAATTAGTGAATAATTGCAGTAATAATGAACAGCTAGAGAATAAACTGGCTCTCCTATGGCCCCAGAATCATAAGCACTTATTGACTGGGCTGGGAAAATTTTAATCTTTCCAAGTCTGATACTTTTTATACTTGATGCTGACTTAAGACACAATGTATTAGCATGCTGTCATTGCACATAAGCTCAGTAAGCTTCAGCACTGCAATAAATGCCAGGTCCATTAAACAGAGGAGACTTCACTGATATGAAGTATGTTGGTCCCTTCTCCTTCAGTCATATGCACTCTTTGAGATTCAGGATTGTTATAAAGAGGTGGAAACATGATGTGGTACTCCACGTGTCTGTGTAGATGAATACTAAACTCACATCAATAAACAGAATTTTTTCTAATTTTGGCAAAGATGCCACATGAAAATGCTTAAAGCTGTTAGGATAGGTTCTACAAACCTCAAACACGAGAGAGTATTTTAGATGATTATGGAATTATATGTTGATTAAGTAATCGGACATCCTGTTCCTTTATTATTATGTGCTATTAGACTTTTTGTCTAGGAATTGTTCCTTGTGTACTAGGAAACTTATCTTAAGCCAAAATAATAGAAATTTTAAATGGAGAAGGCCAGTGGGGCACTCTTGCTTATAGCATTTTGGGTGGGCTCTTTGGGGAAAATAGATATTGAAGTTGAAATTGCAGAGATAGGCTATGGGACTAGATTTCTGTACCTTTTCAAAGTTGTCTCTCAAATATATCTCTCTTTTTTTTTTATTTTTTCTTTTTTTTTTTTTTTAAGAAAGAATATTTGAATATATCATTGGCTTTTAGCCAGGAAGTCCTGCTCCTCTCAGAGCATGCTTGGGCACCTGTTGCTGAAATGGATGATAAGCTGCAAGTGGCTTCTAACTGAATGTGTGAACAGAACAAGCTCGATTCATTATGATTATCCGTGGCAAGCTAAAAAACAACTTAGCATCTTAGTAAAGTAAGATCCAAGGCACCAAATTAATCTTACTTCAAATAAATATTCTGCAGAGAAATTAAGACCTTAGAGTAGACATGTGGTAGTGGACTACTCCTTGCTTGTGTATGCTTTTTTTTAAACTATTTTGTTTCCAGAGAGAATAGGATAAAAATGAAGAGGGTAGATTTAGAATAAAGAAGGTTTGACAACACAGCTACAGCCAGCCGGTATCAGATCTTCTGGACACACTGGAAAGGTATATATTTGTTTGATGCAGAATGAAATCTAAAAAAAAATTTCTAAGTTTCCAGAAATGATTGGCATTTTACCACATATTAACAGAAAGCAGAAAAGAAAGGCTGTAAAAGTAAACCAGATTTTATTTCTTCTGAAATATTATTTTTAAAAATGCTTTCTAGATATGTTTCAAATTGAGCAATATTTTGCAGGAAGGGTACTTTCCATGTGTAATGATCCAGACTCCATTGCCACCAAGACTAGTGAAACTTTACATTTAAAAGTAATAAAAATTGTAAGTAGGCTATCATGCATTGTATTTTTATTTTTGATACATATGCAAAGAGGTCATCAGCCTTCTCCAAACTAGAAGGAAACTTTTTAAAAAGAGAGCATCACCCCTAATTCTTCATTTAGCTTGTGTTTTCTGCCTTCCTGGATGGGAAATTTAAGTCTTTAGAGCCTACAGAATGGAAATGTTTTGGAGATATGAAATATTACAATTCTGAAATGTTCAAAAAAAGATTTAGCACGGTTATGAATCAGATCCAGCACCTGCTTGCATCACTTGGTGACATATTTCAGTTATATGACTGGGATATTGCAAGCAGCACCACACAGAATACAAATGTTTGTTTGATGAATTGGACAAAACTTAACAAACTGCTGTAGGGTAAAAATGTCATCCCAAACAATAGGCTGATGAAGCTTTTATGTAAACTGCAATACTCTATTAGAGAAAGCATCTGGTACTGCCTTCCAGAAAACATCAGATGATCTCCCATGAATGATTTGGTTTTTTCTAGTGAAAATTGTCTAGTGAAAAGTGTCTTGATTGAAAATAGTATTTTGTACAGAAACAACACTGGACCCCATTTTGGGGGAAAAAACCAAGTATGCTATGACTGTTTCCCTAAAATTATATGAAGCTACTGTCAAGTGGTTAGTAATTGACCATTTAAGAAAAAGGATTCCCCTAACTTTCCCTAAAATATATGATTTTTAGGATAGTCAAATGACCCATGAGAGAAGGTGAATAAAGAAAAGCAGATAATGATATATGTTAGTTTCCATCAGGTAAAATGTGGATTTTTTTTCTTCACATGGCAGTGAAGATATTCAAAGAAAAGCAACGAGATGATATCTCAGCTGTTAAGTAGCGCCAGTTCAACCATACAGATATGACCCAGGACTGGGAACACACTGTACTATGCCCTTTGAGTGAAAACATGTCGTGACATTATCAAAGTTCCTGCACTCCAAGACATGAGATCAATCTTTCAGTACACAGATAAATTGCTTGGATTGAATCCCTTTTTCTAAAGTCTTCTGAATACATTCTGCCTTAAGTATTTCTATACAAATGCTGTATTTGCAATAGCACAGTAGGTATTTATCCCAAACCCAAGAGATGTGAGCACAGTAAACCAGGGCATCAGAGATATAAAAAAGTCAGCTGTACTTGTATCAGTCAACAATAGAATTACAGTGGTTGTCTTACTTTAGTATATATTAGAAGGAACTAACTTGTTTCATTTAATCCCTGGCAGAAGTCAGAGGAATACATTTTATTGTCAGCTGTTATATTAAGCAGATATCTGAACAGCTGTAATCGAATAAGATCTGTTCCACCCTTTCATGCATCATGTTTAACCTTGCAGAAGTCCACACGCTGCGAGTGTACACTCCAGGCTGCTTTGCCCTACCTTACAGTACAGGCCACTGCAACTGCAACAGGACTTGGGGCCAGAAAGCTAATTTCTCATTTCAAACATTTCAAGTCAGATTTTGAGTAAGCCTCCTGTTCTATGGATCCTACACAAAAAACACTTGAGAGATTTACAGTATCTACGTGTTAGATCATGTGAGTGCCTACATGTCATTAACGTCCCTTCCATGTTGCTAAAGGAGTGCACAGTGCAGAATTCTGGTCCAGGGCGCAGACCTGCACTGCTGTTTCCTGCCCTGTAACCTTCATCTGCGTCCTGGGAGCCTCTGTTTCTAGGCCACCCACTGAACATGAAATATCTTTTTTTGCGACAGAACACAACTGCATCGTTAGGCTTTTCAAAATGTATGTAAACCAACTTGGACGAAGCCTTAGGATGAAGCACAGGAATACAACAAAGAAAAAAATGGTTCGAAGTATTTTAAGTACCTGTGCCTTCTTTTCCTGGTACAAAAGTCTTTTAAATAACTGTGACAATCAAAAAGAGATATTTCTGGCCGTTAAATGTAATTCTTCTGCTCTGCATATCAGATGATCACCACTTGAAGTGATACCTTTGAGTAGTTTAAGAAGGTATAGAGTCTTTATCAATATGATCACTTTATTGATTTTTTTTTATTTTTGTATTTCATTTCATCAGAAAATCCATTATTAAAATAAGAGCACGGTGCTCTTATGCCAAGGTCACAGGTTTGATCCCTGTACAAGCCATTTTCTTAAAGTTGGTTTGTGATCCTTGGGGGTTCCTTCCATCTCAGAGTATTTTGTGATTCTGTGATTCTGTGATAGTTATTCCAAAAAATAATATCTTCAGTAAAATATGATTCGGCCCATGAAACTATATGGAACCTATATGAAACTATATGAAACTCTTCGTGCTCCACACAGAATTACACATGGCATGATAACCATCTTCCTTCTTTCCTAACCCAAAACTCATTTAGGGTCACCTCCAGGGCTGGGGGCAGTTTTGGGTGCCACAATACAAAAAAGACATTGAGTTATTGGAGGGGTGTCCAAAGAAGGGCAACGAGGATGGTGCAGGGGAGGGGAAGCCATACAAGGGGTGACTGAGGTCACTTGGTCTGTTCAGCCTGGAGAAGAGGAGACTGAGGAAAGACCTCACTGCAGTTACAACTTCCTTGTGAGGGGAAGAGGAGGGGCAGGCACTGATCTCTGTTCTGTGGTGACCAGTGACAGGGCCCAAGGAAATGGCCTGAAGTTGTGTCAGGGGAGGTTTAGGTTGGATATCAGGAGAAGGTCCTTCACCCAGAGGGTGATTGGGCACTGGAACAGGATCCCCAGGGAAGTTGTTACAGCACCAGCCTGACAGAGTTCAAGAAGCATTTGGACAATGCTCTCAGGCACATGATGTGACTCTTGGGGCTGCCCTGCATAAGACCAGGAGTTGGCCTTCCCTTATCCTTGTGGGTGCCTTCTAACTCAGGATATTCTATTCTGTGATCAATCTTAATTTTAGATACATGTTTTATATGTCTACTTGTTTTATCCTCTCACTTGTGAAACAAAATGGCATTATGAAATATGCCATTTCTTTGTCTCTTCTGGTGGAATTCCTATAGCTATTTCACTAGTTAATTTTCCTATTTCTCTGCCTATTTTACTTTCCCACTGCTCACAGTAAGTATACTTTATTTACTTTATAGGTGGTTGAAATTTACCCTGTAATTCTACACNCAAACATTTCAAGTCAGATTTTGAGTAAGCCTCCTGTTCTATGGATCCTACACAAAAAACACTTGAGAGATTTACAGTATCTACGTGTTAGATCATGTGAGTGCCTACATGTCATTAACGTCCCTTCCATGTTGCTAAAGGAGTGCACAGTGCAGAATTCTGGTCCAGGGCGCAGACCTGCACTGCTGTTTCCTGCCCTGTAACCTTCATCTGCGTCCTGGGAGCCTCTGTTTCTAGGCCACCCACTGAACATGAAATATCTTTTTTTGCGACAGAACACAACTGCATCGTTAGGCTTTTCAAAATGTATGTAAACCAACTTGGACGAAGCCTTAGGATGAAGCACAGGAATACAACAAAGAAAAAAATGGTTCGAAGTATTTTAAGTACCTGTGCCTTCTTTTCCTGGTACAAAAGTCTTTTAAATAACTGTGACAATCAAAAAGAGATATTTCTGGCCGTTAAATGTAATTCTTCTGCTCTGCATATCAGATGATCACCACTTGAAGTGATACCTTTGAGTAGTTTAAGAAGGTATAGAGTCTTTATCAATATGATCACTTTATTGATTTTTTTTTATTTTTGTATTTCATTTCATCAGAAAATCCATTATTAAAATAAGAGCACGGTGCTCTTATGCCAAGGTCACAGGTTTGATCCCTGTACAAGCCATTTTCTTAAAGTTGGTTTGTGATCCTTGGGGGTTCCTTCCATCTCAGAGTATTTTGTGATTCTGTGATTCTGTGATAGTTATTCCAAAAAATAATATCTTCAGTAAAATATGATTCAGCCCATGAAACTATATGGAACCTATATGAAACTATATGAAACTCTTCGTGCTCCACACAGAATTACACATGGCATGATAACCATCTTCCTTCTTTCCTAACCCAAAACTCATTTAGGGTCACCTCCAGGGCTGGGGGCAGTTTTGGGTGCCACAATACAAAAAAGACATTGAGTTATTGGAGGGGTGTCCAAAGAAGGGCAACGAGGATGGTGCAGGGGAGGGGAAGCCATACAAGGGGTGACTGAGGTCACTTGGTCTGTTCAGCCTGGAGAAGAGGAGACTGAGGAAAGACCTCACTGCAGTTACAACTTCCTTGTGAGGGGAAGAGGAGGGGCAGGCACTGATCTCTGTTCTGTGGTGACCAGTGACAGGGCCCAAGGAAATGGCCTGAAGTTGTGTCAGGGGAGGGTTAGGGTGGATATCAGGAGGAGGTCCCTCACCCAGAGGGTGATTGGGCACTGGAACAGGATCCCCAGGGAAGTTGTTACAGCACCAGCCTGACAGAGTTCAAGAAGCATTTGGACAATGCTCTCAGGCACATGATGTGACTCTTGGGGCTGCCCTGCATAAGACCAGGAGTTGGCCTTCCCTTATCCTTGTGGGTGCCTTCTAACTCAGGATATTCTATTCTGTGATCAATCTTAATTTTAGATACATGTTTTATATGTCTACTTGTTTTATCCTCTCACTTGTGAAACAAAATGGCATTATGAAATATGCCATTTCTTTGTCTCTTCTGGTGGAATTCCTATAGCTATTTCACTAGTTAATTTTCCTATTTCTCTGCCTATTTTACTTTCCCACTGCTCACAGTAAGTATACTTTATTTACTTTATAGGTGGTTGAAATTTACCCTGTAATTCTACACTCACTCCTTCCTTTTCGTTTTTAACATTTTTACAACTCCCGGTGTTTTCTGTTTCCAGATGGTTTCTGTTACTTAAAAACATTCTGCTTATTACTTATACTAACTTTTTATATCCTCTAACCACATTGGCCTCTCTTTCCCCATTTCCTGCGTAAGTTTGAAAGGAATGAATTTCTACTACAACATCTACAAAATTGTTTCTGTATTTTCCAGTGTTCTGATGGTGACCTCACAGATATTAAAGGACTCAGCAGTAAGACTTCAAACACTTTTCAGTCATCCGCAATGTTAAGAATTTGAATAGATTCACTATCATCATTCCAATTTTTGAAACGTGTCCTTTTTTTCCCACTATTTTTCTTACACGGCAGTCTGGCCACATGTATCTACAGTTAAATGTTACTTAAAGAAATGGAAGGACAAAAATATTCAGGAAACCAAGCATATGTGCTTTATGTGCTTGCTTCAAGTCCTGGCAGTGGAGTTAGCAGTGGTCTTTGACTCTCTGAAGCAGCTAATTACCAGCGTCTGTTCACTAGCTCTGGGTAAACGAACTCAGAAAAACATCTTACCTTTTAGTTTAGTGATACCCTTTTGATACCTGCTCTATCTGTGTCAGGTTCTGAGACATAAACTCTGAAAGTAGAAGATTCTATACTTTATGGGTCAAAATAATCATGGGTTTAGTTTCCCAAAGGAACTTGTCACATATTCAGTATCTTATTATTTTAAAAGAAAACCTATGCAAGAAATCTTATTACTACTGCTATTTTTATCTCGCTGGGTTTTTTTATGGAGGTGTGTTGTGAAAGCATTTGTTAGACTGAAGTTACTTTACTGAGGGGCTTTTCGGGTGCTATAGTTTACACATTACTCATTTTTGACATTCATTTAACAGAAGTAACAGGTTTTATTTTGAATTAAAATTTGAGTCACTATTGTTGGGGTATTTTAAAATTCCAGTCAATTATTACCGTATCAAGAAAGTATCATCACAGCATCTGAATGTTTCCTACTTTGTTTCAGTGAATTTTGCTTCAATTCAGTGACCAAAGAAAGGCCACTGGTCCCAGGCTGCTATGCCAATATTACACAGAGGGGTTTGGAAAATTTAAATCTTCCAGTTCAGTTCATTGCTACGACATCAGCAAATAGTTTCAGTCATCCATGGAGCAGGCACAATCACTGTAAAACATCAGTGTAGACTTGTACAAAAAGCTGGAATTCCTGCACTGATGTTTTGGGAAGGTGAACGCAGGTAGAATAATTTCACAGTGTTTGCTAAGAAGGAGGAGCAAATACATTTAGACACTTTTCCACAGCCACTTTCTAAAGTTCAAAAATAGAAAACCAGAGACATAAATATGAGTCTTGACAAAAACGCTCTGAGTACACCCTTCCTACAGGAAAACATCACTAATAGCAGGACACAAAAATCAGCCCCTGTCAGATGACAACTCTGAGATACTCTGAAATCATATTCTGAAAGAAGAAACTGTGATGGAAATATAAATTTGCATTATGATATACTACAGTTCTGTGTTACGTGGATGCATTTGCATGATAAAACCTCAATTATTGTATTAATAAAGATGTATCTTTAATGAGTAGATGCTCCTGTTCTGATTGCACAGTGACAGAAATTTTAGTGTGTATATTTGATTTCTTTTGTTTGAAATAACAGGTGCAAAAATGTCAATTTTTTTTTTGTTTGGATCAATAATGTCACAAAATTAAATAATTATGCATTAAATTTTCCATGATAAGCAAGAAGTACTTGTTATGCGTATTCGGACAATAATTTAAACACATTAAATATGTTTGATTATTGTGAGTGTCCTGAACAGCTATTTGGATATGTTTCGGAAGCAAAATTTTATCCCTGTTTCTGAATGAAATTATTCAGATTAAAAATGAGGAGGAGTTGGAATTCCAGCAATAGTTCAGTGCTTCTCTAGTGGCTGGAACTAGATGGTCTGTAACGTCTCTTCCAACCCAGATAATTCTATTGCTGTATGATTCTATGATTCAGAGCCACAGTCCTTCCTTCCTTTCTGATAAATAGTAAATCAAAGATGCCAGCTATGAAAATTAAATGGATTATATTCTGGTCTCTGTTTTAAAAAATGAAAGAAAGAAAGGCTGACAGAGACCATTTGAGAAAGCAGATCAGCAACCACCATAACATGGAAAGAGACAAGCCAAGGAGGTAGAGTTGGAGAGTGACAATCATCACAAAGCTATAGGGTCGTAAATACGCA
The DNA here is from genome assembly GCA_013397815.1 of Aleadryas rufinucha. Classification (NCBI taxonomy): domain Eukaryota; kingdom Metazoa; phylum Chordata; class Aves; order Passeriformes; genus Aleadryas; species Aleadryas rufinucha. The sequence continues at coordinate 734,288 of VZTH01017184.1, read as the reverse complement.
GAGAGAAAAGAATCTTGGAAGAAATACACATATTCCTGTACTTTCTTTAAAATGGTATCTGCAGGTATTTTGAGAATAGTACAGAAGTCTCAGATTCATCCCTCCATAGCATCAGATTAACGTCTTTTTCAGTGAAGCTGCTATATTTGCAACATGTGGACTCTACTCCTGTAAGGTGAATGGACTCTACTCCAGTGGAATAATGCATTATCGTGGAATAAGAACAAACTTTTTTATACCTAGTTATCAACAACTGGTTGGAACACCTTTGAAGCATTCTCTTTCAGATAGCTTTGGCATATATTCAGGGGAAAAAATGTCATCTGCTTGAAAAAGAAATCTCTTTGTCATTGATTAAAAGGCTTGAAAAACAGTATTCCTCAGAGGATGATTCATATGGCAAAAAAATCCCTGAGGGATTGAAGAAAAGTTTTTAGTTAGGGGCAGCTTCATCTTTATCAAAAATTATCTCCCTGTCTCATTAAACTAGTCAGGATTGAATAGCTCAGCAACTGGTTTGGCTCTAAGTAACCTCTACTTTTTCATTAGGGGAGTTGTCAGAAATGACCATAATCCCTAATCTGCAAAAATGTTCTTTAGTCCGCTCCAACTCATCCACATAGTTGGCCACATTTCTACCATCCAAAATTACAGCAATAAAACATGTCATTATGAAGAGAGACGAAATTCTCCACATCTGATGCATGAACATCTGCTGTTTGCAACCTAGATGGAAGTCCTCTGGTTTTGGATCAGTGACATTGAAGCTGTGCTATCTAGGCCTCCTGTTGTTGGGGGACAAAACTTAGAGGGATATGTCAGTATATAAACCAGCAGCAGAGTTTAGACAAGACAGATTAAACCAAACAAATAATAAGAATAAAAAAATCCCTTAACCTTCCATTTTTCCTGAAGTATTACTTCCATTTGTTACTATCAAGCAAGCTTTTAAGATTTCACCCTGGGGTAAATTACCATGCTGTCATGAACAACATAATCTTAATATCTGTATGACAATAAAAAAGAAGATAACAATTTATTGTCTGTAAAAGCTGTATATACATATTTTTCCCTCGTGAAAACAAGAGATCACAAAGTGAAGACAAAGAATCATCTTTCATATTTAAAGATTGCCTTTATAAGGATAAGATTGCCTTAACAGGGAATCAAATCAGTGAACTGGAAACATTTTCCTTTCAATACTTAACGTTTCGTGAGGTTTGCTGTCTTCTGTTCTCTGTTTAGTGTGCTGGATCACCCTGCTGTTTAAAGAGTCAGATCACTTACTCGGCACTTCAGAAGGAGAGCCACACAAACTGTATTATAACTCCCAACAGCCATGGTGTTAGCCTTATCCCATCCTGGATATCTGGGAGATGAAGAAGATATAAAACAAAACCCATGAATACCAGTATTATGGACTTCAAAGGCCAGGCTTGAGTAACTGTAAGGGAATTGTGCATTATTCTTTGAATAATCAGCCAGAAAACTATTTGTTCTAGTAATTAATTTGTATTTTTAAAACTCTTGAGAACTAGAAGATTTGGGGCTTAGAAAACTGTGAAAACATTTCAAGAGTTCAAACTATCATCAGAAGAAATATGAACATATTAGGATATTTCTCTCTTATCTCCTCTGTCTTCAAGTAGGGTAGATAAGAATGCTTATGTAATCTCTAACCTGTAACTCTGAACTCTGTACATACATTATATCGGGGCTAAATAAATAAACTCCAGATTAAGATAAGTCTTATAGCTATAAGAATCAATCAGGTACTAAAGTTAGAGTAGGTCCGTCTAAGAATTCATCCAGTGGGTTTCATGCCAAGATTTAGTAAAAACAACCAGTGCTTGAATGTGCAGTGTTGAACTACCGTAGCTAGATATGAGCAAATGCCGCTGACCAGAAAACTCAGGGCTAGATACAGCACCTCACAACTTCCATTTCAGAGCATATTAACATTAGAGCAAACCTTAGCAATTGACAGGATAATTGCATAAGACCAAGTAGATTGTCTCTTTTCTTGTTAAGACTCTTAAACCTTAATTCAAAGCTATTTTGCAGATTGTTATGTACCACTGACATTAGATTTCTAGACTCCCTAAGGTTACAATACCTTCCAGAAAGGGTATCTGGGAGCTGAAATACTTTTCCAATCTTTGGAAATATTCTCAAAGATTGTTTCTTTAAACTGGGATAGTCACAAGTCTGATACTTTCAAATTGCTTGTGAGCCAGACAAAAGACTCATCTTGAAACAAACTCAGAAACCTAACTTCATATCCCCAAAACTGGGTCATGATGGAGTGCTGTAATGCAAACAATAATGAACCCCTAGATAAAACCTACCCCAAAACAAACAAAAAACCATTTAAATAATTCGCTCATTTTTGGGATGATATATACAGAATTTCTGTATTGATTGAAGATAACAAAGGAATGTACTGTACAAGGATACTCAAAGTGAATTTTCAAGGGAAGGGGAAGGTTTCTGATCAGCTTGCTGGTATACTACAAGCATTCTGTATTATCTACAAGTGAAAATCTCAGACATGATTGGTTAGCAGATTAGAAACACCTTGCGAGGTAGGAATGTTGTTATCCCACTTTCCAGAGGAGACATGAACCTCTGGTGGCCAGCAGGTACACAGCCCTGCATGGTCAGAATTGAACATGGCTCAACATTCTTTGTTTGCTGAATAAATGAGAGATAAATTAAACTGTCAAAAATAAAGATAGAAGACAAGCAAAGGTTTCATTTGGAAGTTTTGCACACACTTGCAATGATTAAGAAATTAGGCCCTTTCTTAATCATTCTCAGCTTCAACTGAGAATGGAAACCACCCCCCTTGCCCCTACACTACACACAAGTATACGTGACAGACTATAATCTTAGTGTGCAGTAAAATAAGAATCTTCTTACATTTCTAAATCATGAGGTAAAAAATTCCTAGAACATGGAACAAAGTACATGACTTTTTCTGTGGTCTTGCTGTAGGCTCAGTGAGGTAAAAATGACTGGAAACTAGTACACAGAGCAAGGCTATTTTATTTTGTACCATCACATTTTCAGACACTTGCCTCCAGGCTGCATGGTTCTCTTTTTAGAGCTCTTGTTTTTAACTTGCTGCACACATATTTTTAACTGCATGGTTCTACAAACATGGTTAGATTCTTTGTGCTACAAAACAGTGCCCGAGTAGTGTAGTTAAATACATTCTTCCCCTTGCAAATGCTTCAAAATCAAGACAGAAGTATCAGTAGTATCACGTTTTTGGAACTGAATAATGGAGGAGAAGCCAAACATGGCACTATATTACAGGGGCTGCAATTTTGAATTCATAAATATTCAGGTGTTCCTGAACTCTTTGGTTTTTTCCTCAGCTGTATCAGTGTAATCTATTAATTTGAAGTGGGACTTAATGTGCCTAACGAAACTGGAGTGGTTCATTTATGTGAATAACAGTCACCTAAAGAGAAAAAACTCTTTTTCCTCAAAACAGGCAATTATTAGAAAAGAAAATTAATATATTTATTTAATAGAAGAAGAAAATGCTCATTCTTACAAAACAAATCTTCACAATATTCTTTCAAATGATGCTGTTGATGAAAATATTGTTTGTACTGTGGTAGTGCTGTAGAAATTTCAGTTATTGTCTGGCAATTTTATGGTGTTCACCACAAAGTGGTGCTTGGAGGGGTTAACGGAATGACTTTTTGCACTAAGCATGTTTCCAAAAGATGTGTTTGAGCCCGGGAAAAAGTAGATGTATGCTAGAAAGAGGGAATTATAAGAACTGGTATTATGAGTAAAGTGAAAGTGAGAGTCCATGAAAATTATAGTTGATGGAAAAATGGAAAGGGAAAATGGGAATTACAGGTTTTGGTGCTGAAAAATTAAAAGAAGCACATAATGCTAGTGAAATAAGCATAGATTACAGGGTGAAAATAAAAAGATAAATTACTTCTTGTAGCAGAATTCTGGCTCATATAAGCAAAGACACAGAAAAGGATGCTGCAAAAACCGAAACATAATATGATAAAAGTCTGGAGGAGAGCTTTAGCCATATGGCTACTTGGGAAAGAAATATCCGTAACACCCACATCTTAAGTTATTATACTCACAAAAGCATCAGGTTTTTGAGCACATTCCAGATTTGAAAATCTAGAAACTGAAGAAGAATGTCACAACCACATTATACATTTGAGTGATAGGCTGGATGGTAGTACCATCAATGCCAATCAAGAAATAGAGAAAGAGAGAGAGAAAAAAAAAGACAGTTTTGATTAGACAAGGAGAGAAGAAGAGAAGCTGATCTGCAAGCTGTTGTCATAGAGATATTCGCTAAGTTCAGGCTTATAGATTAGATCAAATACAGAGAGAAAAATTACAGGAATTGGCTGAAGAACCATTGAATTTCCTTCTGATGCTGCACAGGTAGAGGAACAGTGATAAATACTGAAGATGAATTAGTAGATGACAGAGTACTGTAAGTTAATAAAGGACAAGGAAGGCCACAAATAATTTTGGATGAAAATTAAAAGTGGTTTTGAAATTTACCAGAGAGAAACAGTCTTAATAAAAATTGAGACGAGGTAACTAAAAAAAAAACCCCACAGGGAGCTAAACTGAAGAAGTTTCCAAGTGCAGATGCAAAACCTGACATAGATATCAGCAAGAGTTTTAAATTAGCTAGTAGATGAAAATAAGCAAGATAATTAGCCTATTATTGTATATTATTTGTTCAACACTGATAATATTATCAATGAGGCTCCCTTTCAGAGGAGTTAAAACATATAGGCATCATATAGCATACCAAGTAACAACCACAACTAAAATTATGCCGCCATGGTTGCGCACTCAGTTGAAAAACACTTAGTGTGACTCTATCCCAGGTGAAATTAATTAATTAAGTGAAAAAAGTAAGGACATAATATCTAGGTTAAATATACATCTGTGTTATATGACTTTTTTTGTAGATATTATAATCTCTGAACATTTTTAGAGATATATTCAGTAGGAAAAAATCCAACTAGGTTGAAGGTTACCAATATGAAAAACTGGTACAATGTAAGAGTTATAGTTAGGAGATAATTGTAGTGTAATACTTTCTAATACTCCAGTTTAAAGTCGCTGACAGTGATCCCAAATCTAGAAACCTGTCCGTTCCGAAATGTGTGCAGTATTGCCTTAACAGTGGTTTCTTAATAACCTACCTGAATTACACTTAAAGTACACTGGACACTAGTTGTCATGTCCCTATATGTTGATATATCTGAAATACATGACTTTGCATTCAGCAGCAGACAAAAAAAGCCCAGAAAATATTGTGCATCATTGGGAAGGGTATGGAGAACAAGACAGAGAACATCATTTTACTCTATTAAAGACCTTGCTGCACCAACATTTTAAGTACTCTGTGCAGTTCTGATTTATGCATCTGAAGAAGGACATAGTGCATTTAGAAATGCACAGAGATAAAAAACTAAAATAACCTCAGGATGAAAAAATGCCTGGTGAGTTGTTATTGAAAATATTTTAATTCTTTATTTAGGCAAAGCATAACCTAGTATATGATCAAGGTTTACAAAATCATGAAAGCAGAGAAGGTGAGTGACACCCACCAACTTATGCAATAACTAAGGTTCAGTCATTGAAACTAGGAGGAAATCAGTTTAAAACAGTACACAGCCCCTGTGTAAGTTCAGGATTTTGAATGAAGTTTTCGATGAGGTATCACCAGAGATATGCATGCATAAGATAAGCTTATGGAAAATCAGTCCATAAGAGATAAGCAGGGGTGTAACTTCCAACATCCAAAACACAACATCTGTAGACATTGGCAGAGGCGAGTACCATGGACCACCCAAAATGGCCTGCATTGGGAGGTCATGCTAAAGGAGCACCTCCCGCTGTCACTAGCTAGCTGAATTGCTCTACTTACCCAGAGGGTCATGTCTATAATGTGGAAGTTTTTAACTGAACTAATCACACATGCAGGTGGTATCACTGAAAAAAAAACTAACTGATTTTCTGTAGATCTAGCTGTGCTTTACAACTCCAATGTCCGTTCTTTCTGACATAGTATCAAAAAGACCTGTACCTAATCCTTTAATGTCTCTGATTAACACCAGCATTATCATAACCTGACTCCTATTTTCTGAACTCTCTGGCTTGATTTATGGTTGATTTTGTTTATGGTGGGAGTATTAAAATGGCATAAGTAGAATAGGCCTTTGCTAAGCTCACCTTCCATTACAAACTCATTCTACAGCCCTTGCCACGCAAAAATCTGATCATGAGCACTACTTAGAAATAGATTGCCACATCATTTCTGATTCTTTTATTATAGAATTGCCCTAATTAAAAAAATACTGGAAGCAACCATTCCTGAAAACTTTTTGATCTTCATCGATGATCTTCAGATAGGGGTGGCTTTCTCTTGGGTTTTTGCATTTTTGCTTTCACAAGGTATTTCTGTCTGGTTTAGTTTGGCTTCCTTGCTTTTCCAGCTGGACAGCTGATCACAGTTTTAACACTCGTTTTAAGGAATTTTCTTCTAACATCTATTTATTCCTCCATACCTTATTGCGGATCATTTAGTCAAGGATGCAATAGATCAGTTTTTACAACTTATTTTCCAGCAATTTAGAAACTATGATGGTCAAGGCCATAAGTCAGGCCAAAACCTTCACTGATGTTGTACATTTTTATGTTTATCTACACAGAAATACATATAATTTGAGTTTAAAATTATGTAGAAAAGAAAATATTCCCTCTTGATACCTGTAAGTTGACGCTGAAAATTCTTATGCAGGTATTGATGGTTGCACTCAGCATAAACTAATAGTCAATCATACTTTATTTAGCTCAATTACCTTCAAAAACACTGTAGATATAAAAAGAAGAAATTAAAGGAACTATTAAGCTGTGATATGAAATGCTGGGGTTTAAAAGGCTTAAAAATAAATGTGAATGTTTAAATCTTTTAAATTGCACAGAGCAGTAAACCACATATAGTACTCTGTCCCTACTTTTGGTATTGTGACTGCGAGGGATTGGCAATTCTCTGCAGAGGTCTGTAGAAATGCAAGAGTAAAGGGAGGAAAGATTTTCTGCTTTCTGAATTTTAGAACAAATGCCATCTGGACTAATTTGTGAATCCAGTAACACCGTTTCAGTACAGCTCAATACACAGTGAAATATCTGAGAGGGAGTATGGTTATACAGAGGAAAGCAATTGACCTATCATCAATTCGTATGCTTTAGGAGCTCTCTAGTATTTCTTACAAGATTCTCTTCAATACTTTACAGTATGTTTGATTAAGGTGGTGCAAAACATTTTTCTCATTGGAAATCAAGTCACAACTTTAAACAAATAACTTGTCCATTTGTCTTCTGATTTTAGGCAGACAGTTCAGCATGCATAGTGCTGTGTGGATTGCATTAGCTGTTATGGGACTATATTTTGGATCTGCTCGGATGTTGCTACCATCTCTTTAAAATATCACTTTTATACAGGCTGTCCTTACTAGTTAGGCCACAGCTTAACTTTCCCAAACAAATTATGAAGCCAAAACTTTTTGGGCCCTAAATAATAGCTGTAGTCTTCCTATCTCCATCTGCTGGTTTTGGATACAATGTAATATGTCATGTTTCCAGCAGGTCACATGTGCTTCAACTGTCAATCTGGCCATAGCAAATTTTTTCTGTAGTTCTAGAAATTACCTAACGAAACGTCCAATTATATTAGGCCACATACATTCACACATTTATTTAAAATAAATATCTGGTAATTTTAAAATAAACTTTTGAATGGAAATATTCAGATGTTGCTTATTGCAGCATCAGTTTTGATTGTCCCTGCTTTGTAAAATGCAGTGGTAGCCTAAAGAAGAAAAATAATGCTATTTTAATAATCTGAATAATTCAGATGAAAACACAGGCTCTTGCTGGTTAGTTTCTTATGCCAAGAATGAATGTCAGCTATTTACTAATATGAAACAAGTAAAAGGTACCACATGTGAAGTGGAAAAGAATACACTTCACAAGAGTTTCTAGAACTGGAGTTCCATTAAAAATCTAAATTGCTTCAATACCCAGAGAATGTCTAATAAACTTAAACTTATGGATCTCACTCTGATTTTATCATTGTTTATGCTGTAAACAAATCCCGTTCTTAATTACAGCAAACAAGCTATTGCAATCAGATGACAGATATTGCAACTGGGATTTCACTCACATTGCACTATGCATAAGCAGCAGTTTATCCAAAGAGAAGTATTGTTGGTAAGACAAAGACAAGATTTTTGAAGGTATTTGGAGGTTGTTATGTCTCCGAGCACCTAAACATCTTTAAAAGTCTCTATTTAATAATGATTTATTGCTGTGGAACTGACTGAATTGCTTCTGTGATTCCAATCAGTAATAAAACTTGACAAGGCACCTGGGCAGGCTTTGACTGACAACACAGTTCATTACTGATTTACTGGCGGGAAAAAAGTCTTTTTCTTTTTTGACCGAAAGTTGAAATTATTTCACAGAATCAATTATGTTGGAAAAATCCTCTGAGATACCAAGTCCAACCTATGACCTAACACCACTTTGTCAACTAGACCACTGGGTGCCACAGCCAGTCTTTTCTTAAACACCACCTCCCTGGGCAGCCCATTCCCATGTTAACCACCCTTTCTGTGATGAAATTTCTCCTAATGTCCAATGTAAACCTCCCCTTTTGCAGCTTGTGACTAAGGACAAGAGCAAGAGCAAAGTTTAGAGATTTCTGAGGGCCTCAGACGTGTGCTTTAGGACTTTATTCAAAATGTAGCTGTCTACTAAAATTTCATTTAGCAAATGCTAGGCAGTAGGAGGGCCAAAGCTCAGGGATATTCCTCTCCAGGAAGAGGACGTTGTTGAACTGCATTAGACTTCTGTCTAATGCCTTCTCCAGCCCGCAGAGAAGGGTGTCAGACTTATCATGCCAATTTCTTATTGTCTGTGAATTTGTCCCATCATCCACGTTACTAATGAAGATGCTGATCAATATTATATATCAAAAGTTTTACAGAAATACAGAAAAGGAAGATACTGTTGGGGCCCAGAAAGCACCAGCAGGCTTCACCAGCCCTGCCAGCCTTCCTGTGGCACCCCCTGCCCTGGCAGAGAACCCCACCTTAGCACCCGCTCCCAGTTCTGTCAGCCCCTGGTCCCGGTGCTACCACTGCAGGACTGATGTCCAGCTCCCCACAGCCCAGCTCTGCCCAGGGCTGATGTCCAGCTCCCCACAGCCCAGTTCTGCCCAGCCTCAAGCCCTGCTGAGCCAGGTCCAACATGCAGGCTGGTGTTCTGGCACCCTGTCCGCATGGCACCACTTAGCCTGAGGCTGACCTCCACCTAGACACTGACCTCCTGTCCATCACTGTCCCCCTGGCCCTACCCAGCCCTCTCTGACCGGGTCCTAGCCATGCCATTGCATTCTCTGCCTGACCTCACACCATGACTATGGTACTGCATCGTGGCCTGGGTTCCGGTCTGGACCTGGCCACCACCTCCAGGTTTCTCCTGCTGGCCTTGCTCATGCCCTCACATCCCTGCCCTCTCAGGGAGCACCACCTGCTCCTGCTGCCTCCTAGCAAAATCATGAACTGATTTCACAGGCTTCTTCCCTGATACTGCTAAAGCAGGCAAACTTTTCCCAAGTGTAATTTATACGTGGATGACTGCTGCAGCATTTTTTGCTGGTGCACTCAGCCTTTGGAGGGAGACATTCACAATTCAGTAGGTGATTTAAATGGTCATAACTCATTCAAACCAAAACAAATTGCTTCCACTATAGGATTTTTTGAAAAAGTTTCATTCTTATGGCAGATTTCTTCTTGCAAGAGTCAGCAACCTTCACAGAAATGTTCAAAAATAGGTCAGGTTTTTATATTGCATAGATCTTATTGTTCTCCCCTATTTATGCTCAGAATTACTCTGAAAGTACTTAGGCTTTTAAAATACAGTGAAAGGCAAAAAGCAAATAACAGAAGGAAATACTTAAGAACAGGTTTAGAGTGGAAATCCATCTAAAATCATCCAATCATCTAAAAGAGTAATTATTCCTCTGCTGTTTTAAAGATGGCAAAATCTCCATTTGGTTGCAACAGGGTTGTTTAATCTGATTAGTCTTTTAACTGATACTCTTCCTCCTTCCTATGTATTTTTTTCATCTCACATGCTTTCCAGTGGTACTAATATTAAAGATATTAGCTGATTATCTATGGCAAAAGAGCAATTTTGCATTTTCTTGGTGGCAAAAGACATGAAAGAAGTCCCTGATGCCTCTTGGCCTCAATCTCTCCTGGGAAGACCAGTAACTGGGAATCCAAGGTTCCTGTTATGAGAATGAAAGTCTGGAACAAGGACAACTTACTTTAAGAGGGGTAGCAGGTTAGAGAGCATTTAAAGAAGTAGAATATTCCTAGGCTCACAGGACTTAATGGGGTACACTCCCAAGTCCTGGGTAAGCTGCTCAGTGTTTTTCATAGGCCACTCTTGAAATACACAAAGGACAAGTATGTTGTTGGGAATGGTTAGTTGGGACTTGAAAAAGAGGAATCGCCCCTAACGGATCCTTACAGGTTTCTATGTTGAGTTGACCAACTCAGTGGATGATGGAGAACAGCCGAGGTGGTTTACACTGCCACTAATCACCAACACGTTGAATCTGGCAGTCAGCTTTCAGTCCACTTCATTATGCACTTATGAGGCTAGAAAAGCAACAAAAGAAACGCTAAGGAGAATCTTTATCTTTTATTGGTTATCAGGGAAAACATAATGACAAAGATTTAGGAAAAGGCTGATGTACTCGATACGTTCTTTGCCTCAGTCTTTAATAGTAAGACCAGTTGTCACCAACGTACCCAGTCCCTGAGCTGAAAGACAGAGACAGGGAGAGAATGAAGTCCCCATAATCCATGGTGAGTGACCTGCTGTGCCACTTAGACCATGGAAGTCCATGGGGTTTACCACTCAGTCTTTAATAGTAAGACCAGTTGTCACCAACGTACCCAGTCCCTGAGCTGAAAGACAGAGACAGGGAGAGAATGAAGTCCCCATAATCCATGGTGAGTGCCCTGCTGTGCCACTTAGACCATGGAAGTCCATGGGGTTTACCACTCAGTCTTTAATAGTAAGACCAGTTGTCACCAACGTACCCAGTCCCTGAGCTGAAAGACAGAGACAGGGAGAGAATGAAGTCCCCATAATCCATGGTGAGTGCCCTGCTGTGCCACTTAGACCATGGAAGTCCATGGGGTTTACCACTCAGTCTTTAATAGTAAGACCAGTTGTCACCAACGTACCCAGTCCCTGAGCTGAAAGACAGAGACAGGGAGAGAATGAAGTCCCCATAATCCATGGTGAGTGCCCTGCTGTGCCACTTAGACCATGGAAGTCCATGGGGTTTACCACTCAGTCTTTAATAGTAAGACCAGTTGTCACCAACGTACCCAGTCCCTGAGCTGAAAGACAGAGACAGGGAGAGAATGAAGTCCCCATAATCCATGGTGAGTGCCCTGCTGTGCCACTTAGACCATGGAAGTCCATGGGGTTTACCACTCAGTCTTTAATAGTAAGACCAGTTGTCACCAACGTACCCAGTCCCTGAGCTGAAAGACAGAGACAGGGAGAGAATGAAGTCCCCATAATCCATGGTGAGTGCCCTGCTGTGCCACTTAGACCATGGAAGTCCATGGGGTTTACCACTCAGTCTTTAATAGTAAGACCAGTTGTCACCAACGTACCCAGTCCCTGAGCTGAAAGACAGAGACAGGGAGAGAATGAAGTCCCCATAATCCATGGTGAGTGCCCTGCTGTGCCACTTAGACCATGGAAGTCCATGGGGTTTACCACTCAGTCTTTAATAGTAAGACCAGTTGTCACCAACGTACCCAGTCCCTGAGCTGAAAGACAGAGACAGGGAGAGAATGAAGTCCCCATAATCCATGGTGAGTGCCCTGCTGTGCCACTTAGACCATGGAAGTCCATGGGGTTTACCACTCAGTCTTTAATAGTAAGACCAGTTGTCACCAACGTACCCAGTCCCTGAGCTGAAAGACAGAGACAGGGAGAGAATGAAGTCCCCATAATCCATGGTGAGTGCCCTGCTGTGCCACTTAGACCATGGAAGTCCATGGGGTTTACCACTCAGTCTTTAATAGTAAGACCAGTTGTCACCAACGTACCCAGTCCCTGAGCTGAAAGACAGAGACAGGGAGAGAATGAAGTCCCCATAATCCATGGTGAGTGCCCTGCTGTGCCACTTAGACCATGGAAGTCCATGGGGTTTACCACTCAGTCTTTAATAGTAAGACCAGTTGTCACCAACGTACCCAGTCCCTGAGCTGAAAGACAGAGACAGGGAGAGAATGAAGTCCCCATAATCCATGGTGAGTGCCCTGCTGTGCCACTTAGACCATGGAAGTCCATGGGGTTTACCACTCAGTCTTTAATAGTAAGACCAGTTGTCACCAACGTACCCAGTCCCTGAGCTGAAAGACAGAGACAGGGAGAGAATGAAGTCCCCATAATCCATGGTGAGTGCCCTGCTGTGCCACTTAGACCATGGAAGTCCATGGGGTTTACCACTCAGTCTTTAATAGTAAGACCAGTTGTCACCAACGTACCCAGTCCCTGAGCTGAAAGACAGAGACAGGGAGAGAATGAAGTCCCCATAATCCATGGTGAGTGCCCTGCTGTGCCACTTAGACCATGGAAGTCCATGGGGTTTACCACTCAGTCTTTAATAGTAAGACCAGTTGTCACCAACGTACCCAGTCCCTGAGCTGAAAGACAGAGACAGGGAGAGAATGAAGTCCCCATAATCCATGGTGAGTGACCTGCTGTGCCACTTAGACCATGGAAGTCCATGGGGTTTACCAAAAAGTACTAGCAGAAGAGCTCACCAAGCCACTTTCAGTCATTTATCTTCAGACCTGGTCAACCAGGGAGGTTCCAGGTGACTGGAAGTTGTCAAATCTGACACCCATCTTCAAGAATGGTTGGAAGGATGATTCAAGGAATTACAGGCCTTCAGCTACTTCAACCTGAGTGCAGGAAAGACCATGGGGCAGAACCTCTTGAGTGCTACCAGGCAAAAAGTACAGGACAACCAGTGGATCATGGTTTCAACAGCATTTCAACACCATTTTCAACAGCATTCTCCTGGAGAAACTGGCTGTCCATGTCATGAGTGGGTACACTTTGGATACAATAGAGGCTGGATGGCTGGTCCTGGAGAGTGCTGCTGAATGGAGGTAAACTCAGTTAGCAAGTGGGGTTCCCCAGGGCTCAGTATTGTGTCTGATCCTGTTTAATATCTTCAGCAATAACCCAGACAAGGGGATCAAGTGCATCCTCAGTAAATTTGCAGACAACACCCAGTGGGGTATGAGTGTTGATCTGCTGGAGGGTAGAAAGGCTCTGGGGAAGGGTCTGGACATACTGGATCTGTGGGCTGAGGACAGTAGCATGAGGTTCAATAAGGTGCCAGATTTTGCCNTTAGCATGATGTTCAATAAGGTTCCAGATTTTGCCCTTGGGTCACAACAACCGCATGCAGCACTACAGGGTAGAGGAGGAGTGCCTTGAGAGATGCTCAGCAGAAAGGGACTTGGTGGTAGTGGTTGACAGCCATCTGATACAAGCCAGCAGTGTGCCCAAGTGACCTGGAAAGCCAACAGCATTCTGGCTTGTATCAGCAATAGTGTGGCCAGCAGGANGAATTACTCTGAAAGTACTTAGGCTTTTAAAATACAGTGAAAGGCAAAAAGCAAATAACAGAAGGAAATACTTAAGAACAGGTTTAGAGTGGAAATCCATCTAAAATCATCCAATCATCTAAAAGAGTAATTATTCCTCTGCTGTTTTAAAGATGGCAAAATCTCCATTTGGTTGCAACAGGGTTGTTTAATCTGATTAGTCTTTTAACTGATACTCTTCCTCCTTCCTATGTATTTTTTTCATCTCACATGCTTTCCAGTGGTACTAATATTAAAGATATTAGCTGATTATCTATGGCAAAAGAGCAATTTTGCATTTTCTTGGTGGCAAAAGACATGAAAGAAGTCCCTGATGCCTCTTGGCCTCAATCTCTCCTGGGAAGACCAGTAACTGGGAATCCAAGGTTCCTGTTATGAGAATGAAAGTCTGGAACAAGGACAACTTACTTTAAGAGGGGTAGCAGGTTAGAGAGCATTTAAAGAAGTAGAATATTCCTAGGCTCACAGGACTTAATGGGGTACACTCCCAAGTCCTGGGTAAGCTGCTCAGTGTTTTTCATAGGCCACTCTTGAAATACACAAAGGACAAGTATGTTGTTGGGAATGGTTAGTTGGGACTTGAAAAAGAGGAATCGCCCCTAACGGATCCTTACAGGTTTCTATGTTGAGTTGACCAACTCAGTGGATGATGGAGAACAGCCGAGGTGGTTTACACTGCCACTAATCACCAACACGTTGAATCTGGCAGTCAGCTTTCAGTCCACTTCATTATGCACTTATGAGGCTAGAAAAGCAACAAAAGAAACGCTAAGGAGAATCTTTATCTTTTATTGGTTATCAGGGAAAACATAATGACAAAGATTTAGGAAAAGGCTGATGTACTCGATACGTTCTTTGCCTCAGTCTTTAATAGTAAGACCAGTTGTCACCAACGTACCCAGTCCCTGAGCTGAAAGACAGAGACAGGGAGAGAATGAAGTCCCCATAATCCATGGTGAGTGACCTGCTGTGCCACTTAGACCATGGAAGTCCATGGGGTTTACCAAAAAGTACTAGCAGAAGAGCTCACCAAGCCACTTTCAGTCATTTATCTTCAGACCTGGTCAACCAGGGAGGTTCCAGGTGACTGGAAGTTGTCAAATCTGACACCCATCTTCAAGAATGGTTGGAAGGATGATTCAAGGAATTACAGGCCTTCAGCTACTTCAACCTGAGTGCAGGAAAGACCATGGGGCAGAACCTCTTGAGTGCTACCAGGCAAAAAGTACAGGACAACCAGTGGATCATGGTTTCAACAGCATTTCAACACCATTTTCAACAGCATTCTCCTGGAGAAACTGGCTGTCCATGTCATGAGTGGGTACACTTTGGATACAATAGAGGCTGGATGGCTGGTCCTGGAGAGTGCTGCTGAATGGAGGTAAACTCAGTTAGCAAGTGGGGTTCCCCAGGGCTCAGTATTGTGTCTGATCCTGTTTAATATCTTCAGCAATAACCCAGACAAGGGGATCAAGTGCATCCTCAGTAAATTTGCAGACAACACCCAGTGGGGTATGAGTGTTGATCTGCTGGAGGGTAGAAAGGCTCTGGGGAAGGGTCTGGACATACTGGATCTGTGGGCTGAGGACAGTAGCATGAGGTTCAATAAGGTGCCAGATTTTGCCCTTGGGTCACAACAACCCCATGCAGCACTACAGGGTAGAGGAGGAGTGCCTTGAGAGATGCTCAGCAGAAAGGGACTTGGTGGTAGTGGTTGACAGCCATCTGATACAAGCCAGCAGTGTGCCCAAGTGACCTGGAAAGCCAACAGCATTCTGGCTTGTATCAGCAATAGTGTGGCCAGCAGGATTAATCAGTGATCATTGCCCTGCACTGGGCACTGGTGAGGCTGCACCTGGAGTGCTGTGTTCGGTTTTGGACGCCTCACTTCAGAAAGGACATTGAGGTACTGGAGCATGTCCAGAGAAAGGCAATGGAGTTGATGAAGGGTCTGAAACACAAGTCTTATGAGGAACAGCTGAAGGAACAGGGGTTATTTAGCCTCAAGAAAGAAGACTAAGGGAGGACTTTGTCACTCTGTACAGTTACCTGAAGGGGGGTTGTAATGAGGTGGGTGTTGGTCATTTTTCTCAAGTACCAAGTGACAACATAAGAGAAAATGTTCTTGAGTTGCTCCAGAGGAGGTTTAGATTAGATATTAGGGAAAAATTCTTAACAGAAAGAGTTTAAAGCATTGGAACAGAGTTCCCAGGGAAGTGGTCACCATCCCATGAAATGTTAAAAAAATGTGTGGATATGGCACTAAAGAAACCATAGTGCTAGGATGATGGCTGGATTTGATGATCTTACAGGTCTTTTCCAATCTTAATGAGTCTATGACTCTATGATTTGAAGTCCGTCTCCTTGCCAAGAACATTGATTTGCAGGAAGCAGCAGAGGGACACTTCTGCCACATTACAGAGGGAAAAAGAGCTACACATCCGTCACTAAGTCATTTGACAAGACATCCTTCTGAGGATACTCTTGATCTACCACGTTTATAAGTTGGGTCTATACCAAGATTTATTATAAACTCTGAATGATTGCATAATTAATCTAAGCAACAATAGGAGGAACCTGAGAGCTGACCCACAGCTGCATTAATTATTTCTTCAAGTACAAATGCATTTGTTGTGGTGCAAAATCAGTGTTTTGCTCAGACTCTTTTGCTGGTAATTAGGAGCAGGGCCCTTTTAAAAAGATGAAACCACTTTCCTAAGCTGTGCTGTAATAACTGCAATAAAGGAAGGCAGTATGAAGATTTTAGTCATGAAGAACTAGCTAAAACTCTTAATTTCACAAGGATTATAATCATGCAATTTCTATTGTATGAGGAGGCCAGCCCATTAGGATTCTTCATTCTCACGAGGCTCTGCTACAGAGCACTCTATGCAAGTGCCAGGGAGGTTTGTATTTAAAAAAAACCTTGTTCATATGCCATGTCTTTGTTTCATTTTGCTGTAGCATTTAATACCATTTCAAACAAAGACAACAAAATAAAGAAATAGATAATTACATTGTTGCAGAATTCAATAACCAGAATGTATTTCAGAGATGAAATGTTAAACCCATCTTGATACACAGTGGTGCGAAGCAAATTGCTGAAATCAGCCTTTTTAAATGAATTTATTAGGATATTTAACAATATTAAAGGACTGAAGGTTTCAGCACCTTGCTAAATTTGTTGCCTTTTTAATACATAATATTCCTTTTCCAATTCCGTCCTTAATTATACTAGGTATTTTTCTACATCTACACTATTCCCCTGTTGTATAATGTTTCCTGCACATCTGGAAAAGTAATTGAAGGGAATAGATTTCAGAGCATATGCAGGTCCACCATCTGAACAAGCACTGGTCAAAGAGGAACTGGTAAAATCACTGCATGAAGGAGCAAGAAACGGCAGGATTGTTAACATAGGAAAAGATTATTGAGTCCAACCATCAAGCTAGTACCCCTGTATTCACCACTAAACCATATCAAGTACCACATCCACATATTTTTTAAACAGTTCCAGGGATGGTTACTCAACTACTTCTCTGGGCAACCTGTTCCCATGTCTCTGGACAATTCCATTTTTAATGATTAGTGTGTTTGTTGTCATGCTCATGAACTAGAGGGATCAAAAATATAATTTTGCAATGCTTTCCCATAAAGCATACAAAAAATCAAACACAATCTTTCCATTGAAAAAAATCACAGTTCTGAAAAAGAAGGAGCAAAGTGAATGTAATATAGTAATGCAACATAGTCTGCAACAACAGCAGGTTTGTGGGACAAATTGAACAAAAGAGTCTAGAGTCAACAATGTCAATAATTTCCGAAGACTTGGTGGATTTGTCGAAGAACCACAACATAATCCTCTACCCATACAGATTCTTTAACTTCTTATGATATGTATAATATGTCACTTTCACCACAGCCTTGCTCTATGTGGAACCAGGTATCAAAATAGAATAAATTTTAGTCTTCAAATCAAATCCCTTCTCTCAAAGAGAGTACTTTCCAATATATTCAAAACAGTAAAGTCTGAATTTCAAATTATACAAGAAGAAACAAGTAAACAAATAGAAACAAAAAAAAAGCTATAATTAGTAATCAAAATTTGGTGGGTACATAATGTGTAATGTGAAGAGTAAACATTGTGGTTTCATGTTCAATTAAATGCATGGAAGTTCGACTATATTTGCAAGCAAATGAGGTTTGAAATGCTGCGTAGTTGCATAGGCCTATGCAATAATAATTCGCCTATTTACTTGTATTCTCTTTGTGTATCGGTTTAGGAAAACCACACTTGAATTGTTTTAATTTTTTGTTTTTATGTGTTCTATGTAATAAGAAGGATTATTTTACATAGATATCCTGAATTTCTAAACAATGAAAATAGCATTTTTAAATAGTATTACACAAGTGACTGGGGCCCAATTCTGACAGCCCCAACACACCCCTATACCAGGGACAATACTACTACTTAACTTCACCTGTTCTCATTATAAAGTTGTGTGACAGAGTCTCTTCCCAAGTGATAAAGAACTGTCAATTTGTCTTTTTTAAATTTCACTCTCTTATATTACTGGAAATAGGGCTAATATCTTATGGGTCACTCTCCTGTTTTAGACACAAGTATTGGTGACCTCATGTATTTACTTAAGATAGATATTAAGAAGATAATATAATTTTTGTAAGCTTCAATTTCCAGTAAATTATGTTTATTTCATCTACATTCTGAGGTACCAATTAGGAATGTTAAATACATGGCAGAAAAAAACTTGCACACCACTGAAAAGAAATAGTTTGGAAAGATTGCAAGAACACAGGAAAAATAAAAAAGAAAAAGTAAAGGAAAGAAATAAATTTTTAGCTGATTATTGTTTTCAAATGGCCATGAAGATTTAAAACATAAGTTGCATAGAATGGGCTCCACTGCTTAAATCATGACTGGACTATATTGATCCCATACAGAGAATTAGCTAGGGGTCATAAAGAATTCATTGGTAATCTCAGTGTATTTAGAGTAACCTGCAGAGTATAATTTCATTATGTGAAGAACAGAAAAGCCTGTGTTAAGGATATATTCTTTTCTGCAAAGCTGAAGAATTTCATTTTCACAAACTGCTGGTACATGTGCAGAAGAGCACCTGGACAAGATTCTCTTGATTCCAGCTACACAGATTCAGAATAAATTAGCTTCCTACTGCAGCCTTTTTCTAGGAAACAATTTTTTTTCCTTGCACATGGATTGGACCAATTTGCTCTCTCTATGAGCTAGAATTTTCTATCTCACAAAGAAAGATTCACTGATTTAATAACTTGTCAATGAAAAAGTAAATTAATTGGAGAAGGCTGC
Source organism: Aleadryas rufinucha (assembly GCA_013397815.1). Lineage (NCBI taxonomy): Eukaryota > Metazoa > Chordata > Aves > Passeriformes > Aleadryas > Aleadryas rufinucha. The sequence goes on along the minus strand of VZTH01017184.1, from coordinate 715,139 downwards.
AGGATTACCTTACTTTACTTTGACCTAATCTCCCACTCACTACAAAATTTATTTGAAAAAAGCTATGCCTGACTGATTTTCCAACATGGAAAGAAAGTGCAAAACACTGTCCAAGAGTTTTGGAATTGGTTGGTTGCTGTAACATTCTTGTGTCCTTAGTTGAATCTGACACCTGAGAAACACAGACCCTTGACAACCTTGTTCGGATCCAAATAAGTTGTTCCAGCAACTAAAAACTGTGAATTCATTTTGCATATTACATCATTGGTCATGATTTGCCTTCACAATGTAGAAGCAACCAAATCAGATCTGTCATCCACAGTGATAGCCTCTGAGGATGCATCTTCCTGACTGCGTGCTACTATCCACTCTAAATCAGAAATAAACAGAGACAAGATTATGTCAGCAGAAGCAGTGCTGCCAGTAGCTGCATAATCACAGTCATCAGAGGGAAAACCACAAGGATAAATTGTACTAAAAATGAGAGATGGGAGAGAAACAAACAATTTGGTTTGAATTGAAGAGTCAAGTAGAAATGTATAGATTTCCAGGGAGGAATTTCAGAGGGGTCTTGGCATGAGGACATGAATATACGAATAGTTCTGGAAGTCCTGAGATTGTTGGTTACTAACAACATATGACAGAAAAAATATCCCACTACATACACCCAGTTTTCCATCCTGTCCTAAGGCAAAAGTGATGCCACCAAAACAAGAGAATTATAGAATCATTAAGATAATTACAGAATCACTAAGGTTGGAAAACACTTCCAAGATCATAGAGTTCAACCTTTGACTAAACACCACCATGTCAACTAAGCCATAGAACAGAATGCCACATTCTCTTGTTTCTTGACCATTTCCAGGGACGGCGACTCCACCACCTCCCTGGGCAGTCCATTCTGATATTTGAACATCCTTTCAGTGAAGAAATTCTTCCTGTTGTCCAACCTGAACCTCCCTTGGTATAGCTTGAGCCTGTGTCTTCCTGTCCTGTCTCTGGTGCCTGGGAGAAGAGACCGACCCCACCTGGCTGCAACCTTCTTTCAGGCAGTTGTACAGAGCAGTAAGGTGTCTCCCAAGCCTCCTTTCCTCCAGGCTAAACACCCCCAGCTCTCTCAGCTGCTCCTCACAGGACTTGTGCTCCAGACCCTTCCCCAGCTCCATTTCCCTTCTCTGGACTTGCTCCAGCCCCTCAATGTCTTTCTTGTTCTGAGAGGCCCAAAACTGGACACAGGACTTAATATGTGGCCTCACCAGTGCCAAGCAAAGGGGAAATGTCACTGCCCTGGTCCTGCTGGTCACACTATTGCTGATACAGGCCAGGATGCCCTTGGCCTTCCTGGCCACATGGGCACAGCTGGTTCATGTTTAGTCACTGTCAACCAGCACCCTTAGGTAATTTTCTGCCTGGCAGCTTTCCTGCTGCCCAGCCACTCTGCCCACAGCCTGTAGCACTGCCTGGGGCTGTTGCAACCAAAGTACAGGACCCTGCATTTTGCCCTGGTGAGCCTCCTATTGTTGGCCTGGGCCCATCAATCCAGCCTGTGCAGATCCCTCTGCAGAGCCTTCCTGCCCTCTAGCAGATCAACTGGATCTGCTGGAGATGGTGTCATCTCCTAACTGCCTGAGGGGGAGCTTGAACCCCCCATCCAGATGAGGTCTGGCCCCAACACTGAGCCCCCAGGAACACCACTAGCACCTGGCTGCCAACTGGATGTAATTCCATTCACTTCCAGTCTCTAGGTCCAGCCATCCAGCCAGATTTTAACTCAGTGAAGAGTGCACCTGTCCAATGAATGTTTGCTAGGCAGATTTCTGGTGTGAATCAAAATGGAAGAATATATTTTACAGCCTTCCTTTTGCTCACAGTTCAGGCTATCATATCTCACTACCAGAAAAGATATGAGGCACTGTAATAATTTACTTTTCATTGCTCAATTTGAATGAAGCAGTGTACCCAGCTTGTGGTCACTGATGTGGAATCAAATCCTATGCTGAATTAAATTGTAAGGCTGAATGCTTTCCTGTGTGCACCCTTTAAAAACCACAGTCACCCATGGTTTTGTTTTATTTGTAATGCAACTGGTATGAACACTTTGCAAGTGATCAGGGTTCTGGTGAAAAAAAAAACCAAAAACAAACAAAAAAACCTTGGGGCAATTAAAGAGAAAAATAACCAGCTGTATTCTTCATTTGCCTAAATATTTACAGAATCTGCTGGCTGAAAATATGTGTTTAATGTATGAAGCATTCTTTTCTAAAAGCCTCTTCTGGGTGTAAAGTACATAAAAAAATAGTAGTTATTCAAAGCCAAAAGTAAACAGACACATACAAATAGTGTTCCGAACTTTTTCTTTGCTTCTCTGAGACAATTTCTGTTGTCAGCTACACTAATACAAGCAAGCCGAAATAAAATAGTCAGGTTTAGTGTACTCACTGTGGGTATTTACCCGTAGAATTCTTCATACATATAAACCACAGAATTTATCACCTTATTTACTGTAATGCAGTAGTTTGCGGCGGGAGAGGGAGGGGAACCAGTTTTATATGACGTCATTACATTTCTTGAAAATTCAAACCTGAGGTGACTTTAGTTACTAGAAACCAGAGTAAAAAGCAAGAACAGAAAGATCTTCCACCAGAAGAGGTGGAACTTTCCAAGAAGTTGATCTGTTCAGGCCTTTTTAGAATCTGTTAACATTTGACAGTCCTCAAAGACTGCATTCAGAACATGACAGAATAAAGAGCTATATCTACACAGAATTATCCACTTCTGTTCACGTCATTTGTACATTCTTCTTAACAGTAACATCATGACTGTGCAAGGAGAAGCACGCTGAAACATGGGGCGGAATATTTCTCTACTTGTGCTATGTTTGTCTAGTGACCAAACCTTGTCAAATCACTTGATACTCATACTAAATTTTCTAGTAAAAAATGTTAGAATATTTTTCTTTTCAAATGCAAGGACAAGTTTGAACTTACACTGATTCTCTGCACTGTTGTGTTAAATAGTGCACTTGGCAGTTAAATGAGTTGGTTTATTCTGACAAGCTATATGTAAACACAGTACAGAGACCAGCAGGCATGACATATCCTGAATAGAAAGCAAGGCCTTTACCATCCAAAATGCAGAGACTTAGAAGAATACCAGGATTATATCTTTGAAAAGGTTGAAATTTCTCTTTTCCTGTGTGAGATCACGGTTTATACAAAATTAACCCCTTCTTAATTGCCAAGGCTTTTTAAACCCTTTTTCAGTGGTTTTATTTGCGTTCCTGTAAAGGGAATAAAATAATTTCAAGCTCTTTCTTTGAGTAGAAGGCCAAATTAATTCTATAAGCCAGTGGCACTTACCAGATGGATTAATCAGAGATGTATTTGGGCTTGTGTTATGTGGCAGGTAAGAAAATTAAAAGCTTTGGAAGTGACAAAGAAGCTCTTATTTCAGTCAAAGTTTTTTCCTTCCTTTAGAATGTAAAGGTGTGTGAATAGACATTAAAATAACCAAACTTCATATACACACATAAAGGTAGCAGATCAAAAAGCATTATGCAGACATACAGACATATTTCAATATGATTTTCAGTAGCTATTTTATCTTAAAGTCTCAGAATCTCAGAATCATCAAAGTTCAAGAGACCTTCAAGATCATATAGTCCCACTGTCAATGCAGCACCTCCGTAATCACACATCTCCAAGTGCCATATCCAGACATCTGAAGATTTACAGAGATGGTGACTCCACCACTTTCTTGGGCAATTTATTCCAAAGTGCAACCTCTTTTTCAGCAAAGTTTTTTTCTAAACTCTGATCTTTACATTCCCTGGTGAAACATGAGGGCATTTGCCCTCATCCTTTCACTTGAGACGTGTGAGAAGAGACTGACCCCCAGCTTGCTACAACTTCCTTTCAGGCAGTTGTAGAGAGCAACGAGGTTCCCCCTGGTCCTCTTTTTCTCCAGGCTAAACCACCCCAGCTCCCTCAGCAGCTCCTCATAAGACTCCTGTCCAGATAATTGCTCCGTTGGGCTTCTCTGGACTTGCTCCAGCACTTCGATGTCCTTTTGAAGTGAGGGATCCAGAAATGAAGACAGGACTCAAGGTGTGGCCTCACCAGTGGCCAGTACAGGGGGGAACAATCACTGCCCTGGTCCTGCTGACTAGTCTATTCTAGATACAGGCCAGGATGCCATGGGCCTTTTTGGCCACCTGGGCGCATGGCTGGCTCACATGCAGCTGGCTGTCAGCCAGCACCCTCCAGCTTTCTGCTGAGCAGCTCTCAAGCCACTCTTCCCCAGGCTGTAGCACTGTTGTGATCAAAGTGTAGGACCTGGAATTTGGCCTTACTGAACCTCATGAAACTTATGGTCTTGGCCCATTGATCCAGCCTGTCCAGATCCCTCTGCAGAGTCTTCCTGCCCTCAGCAGATCAACTCTACCCAACTTACTGTTGTCTCAGAACTTGCTGAGGGCTTGCTCAACCCCCTTGTCCAGGTTATCGATGAAGATTTTAAACAGGACTGGACCAATACCAGGCCCTGGGGAACACCACTAGGGACTCTCCTCCAATTAGTTTTAGCTGTATTCACCACCACTCTCCGGGCCTGGCCATCCAGTCATCTTTTTAACCCATAATGAAGTGCATCCATTCCCACCATGTACAGCTACTTTCTCTAGGAGGATATTGTTGAAAATGGTATCAGGAACTTTACTAGGTAAAGTCTAGGTAGAGTAGAATATGTATGGGTACACACATCCATAGCCTTTCTGTCACCCTTGAAGTGTGTCACTTTGTCTTAGAAGGAGATTGGGTTGGTCAAGCAGGACCTGCCTTCCATAAACCCATTTTGGCTGTGCCTGAACCCCTGCTTTTCCTATATGTGCTGCATGATGGCATTCAGGATAAACTGGTCAGTGACCTCCTCCAGTACTGGCGTCAGCCTGAAAGTCTGTAATTTCCTGGATTGTCCTTCCAACCCTTCTTGTAAATGGAAATTACAATGGTAATTTCCAGTCAACTGGGACTTCTCCAACTAACCAGAACTGCTGGTAAATGGTTGAACATAATGTTAAAATAGGGGAACAAATTCACTGCTTTTTTGCATGTCTACATTTTTTTTTCAATGGACTCCATAGGAGAATATTATAGTGATTAAGTTCTCCTTTGTGACTCTGTGTCAATAAAAGGAGAGGTTGAATGTACTGCTTATAAATAAATTAAAAATTTAAATATACGTAATTAATAAAATATGTGGGGATATGTACAGATTATACTCAGAAAACATTGAATGGCAGAATTTACAAGACCAAGCCAATGAAATCTATTTTCTTAGCCTGTTTCTACTTACTGCTTATAATTAAGCAGTCAAATCTTTCCATATAATTCAGTATGAGCTATTAGTCTTCAGGCTGGGATAAATTGGTGATACTTTGTTTTCTTTGAAGATTATTTTCTAACAAGCAACCTAATAGTGAAGAAGGCAGAAATGTAAATGCATTGTATCTGATGAAAACCAGATGTTCCTTGCTATATCAGAAGAGGAATATGCAAGAATATGTGTGGAAATATTCAGAAATGTTTAATTCTACATTGGAACTGACTGGCCTGAAAAGCATTGAAAGCAGAAGAAGAAATTGTTGTAACCTAATGTGAAAGCAGACTGAGCAACAGAATTTTATATCCTTTCCTTTATTGTGACAAAGACTCTGAGTCTTGACAGGACCCATCAGTAACTCTCAGAACTAACACTATTTCCAGAAGCTGAGCAAACGAAAAAAAAATTATCTTAGAAAATATTTTAAAAAAATAAAATTGAAAGGAACATCAGCTGTATTTAGCCTGATATTTCTTAATCTGTTTCATTAAAGAGTTTCGCAATTTTGTAATAAAAACTGAATACTGAACCTACTACAATGTTGTACTCTAACACTAGTATAATAAATGATGAAATATTGACACATCAAAATCCCTGATTTCTGGTTGCTGATACTTATGCACTCAGTAATCCCCATTCCAAAGTATGTCATTTGACTATTTACTCCCAGATAACTTTTAAACTGAGAAAGAGTAGGATCTGACATTCTTTTCTTGTTAAAATTGTGATGAGCCATGTGGCATGAAATGAAAGATAACCCTTGGTAGTTGCTAAGAATGAGATATTGTACCATGCTAAATCATTTCATCCAGTATTTCAGAAGAGAAGTTCCCATTATGAGCTTCTTCTGTCTTGTATGTTAGCAAGTAGACACCTCATGATTCAGAGTGTTTTCCATGTTTTAACCACGAGAAAAAGTTCCATTGTGATCCTAAGCTTCAGGGCCAATATTGTTGTTTTGGTTCTGTAATAATATACTTTGGGAAGTACCAGAATATGAAAAAACACCAAAAAACAGACAATACCTCTCACTTATTAATTGCTTTGTTGACAGAAACAGGCTTACAAAAACATTATATCCACAGAGTAGTCTTGTTCAGTGTTTACAAAAGGACCAGTTAATTCTGATCCTTCCTGTAGTTTTGTGGATTTCTTTTGAAGAATTTCTTTTTCTTCTTTTTGTAGGGATAAAAATGTTGCAGAAGAGCATTATTTTTTTAGCATTTTTGGTCACATTGTGTATACAAACCAGTATTTTTTATTCATTTTATGCTGCCAAAGTTTAATCCTAACTGGTTTTTTCCTTTATTATGTATGTACTCATTGTAAATGCAGAGTCAGGGATCAACAGAAAATTTTAGATTAATTAAAAAAGACTCCATGGGAATATTCACTTAATGGTGTTAAAATTAGTTTTCAGCTATACTCAATGTTATCTTAAAAATTACAAAGTAATAAATTTGGAGAGGAAGTAATTCTTACAATTTGTTGGTCTGTTAAACTGATAATACATTGAGAATCTGACTTGTAAGTGGCTTATTTTATGGTGCAGTGAACTGATGATTCTGGAATTCTTAAAGCTGACCCAGAATTAATCATGTTGAAACAACTGCAGGGTTACAAATTTGACATTACTAATTAAAATGGAGTATGTTTCTTTACTTGAATGTTTGCTACCATAGGCAAGAGGTCTTACCTGCCTTTTGCTTCTGAATGGCTGAATAAGATTTTGGTAAGTCTCCTGTAATCTGCCTTAAAGGGCAATTCTGTACTTCTGTTAAAAAGAAAAGAATGAAGGGAAAGATGAAATTTTACATATTTTGACCAATCCTGTAAAGAGATGCACATTTCTTTGTCCCCTTATGTTGAATGTGTTCAGTCTTACTGTTGTTGAGTCTTACTGCTGCCTGAAGTAATGTTTAGTTCATGCATCTGCAAAGGATAGACCAAAACCTGACCCTTGTCTACAATTTTGACAACTTATTGTGAAATGTGAACTCCAGTGGAAGTAAACTAAATGGGGAATTTAGAGCATTTGCATCTTATTGAGATTTGTGAAAAATGAATCCACACTGTGGAAATGTGTTTTGAAAGTTCATAAGGATTTTTTGCAAATGTGTTTGGTTTTCAGTCTTTGCACAAGGAACCTTGCTGAAGACAAAGGTGGTATCAGATTCTTCTCTCCTTCCCTACCACCCCCAATATTTCTTTCAGGGCTTGCTTGTCAGAAATGCTTGTGACAATTGAGTTTAGCAGTTTAAGGCTCTTTCGCCACTTGCATTTCCTTAGTTTGTTTCTTTGATTTGTTTCTATAACTGTTGCTCCATGATGTAAGAGTAATTGAAGTTATCTAATTCCTTCCACCTTTAACTGAACTACCAGAATTTCTCTCCATCATCTGTCACATCCATTCAATAAAAAAATGAAAAAAAGAAAAAAGAAAAAGAAAAAAAAAGGAAAGCATTTATCCTTAAAATTTTTAATATTTTTAATATATTTTAATATTTTTCATCACTCTCTAGAAATTCTGTCAGTACACCTATAAATCTTGGTCCTAAAACACCTATGAGTTCAAAGATGTTACTAAGGAGATGCAAAAAATTTTTGGCTGCGTGTGCAAGCTAATCATGCAGGCCTTGTAGGGTAAAAAATGTTTAAATACTTTACTCACAGTAGCATAAGCATTGACATCAAGACATTTCAGGGCAAATCAACATGAATATTTGGCACATAAAAAGAAAGCTATATATTACTGAGGTGGGAAATTTCAGGCAAGTGACTCTCCAGTTTTGTAGTCTGTATTAGCATTATAGATTCACTGACACTTGTTTAGTGTTATTTTCTCAAGAATAGAATTAAACTCTCAAAGTAAAATAAATAAACCTGAAAAATTTAGAACAGGAATATTTAGCTACTGCAGTTCTGTCCAAAGGTGGTGTTGTTCAATTCAGTATATACAAAAAAAGTACAGAAAAGAAAAGCCCACTGGGCAATGTACCTTTGTACTACTGTGATAGGAACTGACACAACCATTCATTCTTCAGGAAGGAGATATAACCCCCATACCTTTTGGGCTGATATAAAATAGTAAATTGCTACTACTTCAGTGCTCCAGATTTGTTTCTAGCTTTTGTGACACCAACAGTCCTTTTCACAAATACATGTGTAGTAATGGAAAGTCACAATTTTCAAAAACTTGTGAGGACATGTTAAACTAGCCTGCATTATTATTTTCCAAAGGCATTTTAATTCAAGTATCTAACTTATAGGCAAAAAAAAAGCTCATACCATTGAAAAAGTCTGGATCATTTGACACTTAACTGTGTTCTTTTTGAGAAAATTTTTTACTACAAAGCTGTTAGTATTTGGTCTTAATGAAAATTGGATTGACTTTGCCATTGCCTATATTTTTTCTGCTGGATTTTATCAAATTATGCTGTGCATACTTTAAAAATTAGCTTTTATTTTCCTTTCTGCCATCTCCAGATTGAATCCACAGATTTGGTCCAGACATTCCAGACTCCAGAGAGGCTGGATAGATGGGCTGAGGACAATTCCATGAGAATCAGCTTAGTAAAGTACTGGCTTCTGCCCTTGGGTCCCAACAATTTCCCCATGCAGAGGTACAGGCTTGGGCAGAGGGGCTGGAAAGGGAAAAAGACCTGGGGGTGCTGGCTGACAGCAGCTGAACCTCAGCCAGTGAGTGCTTGGGTGGCCAGGAAGGACCAGCGCAGTGATTGCTGCCTGTAGTGGGCACTGGTGAGGCCATACCTCAAATACTGTGTTTAGATCTGGGCCCCTTATGGCAAGAAAGACATTGAGATGTTGGAGCAAGTCCAGAGAAGGGCAACGGAGAAGGTCTGGAGCACAAGTTCTGTCAGGAGCTGCTGAGGGAACTGGGGGTGTTTAGCCTGGAGAAAAGGAGGCTCAGGGGAGACTTTATCACTCTCTACAACTGCCTGAAAGGAGGTTATAGCCAGGTGGGGATCAGTCTGTTGTCCCAAGAAACAAGTGACAGGACAAGACAAAATGGCTACAAGTTGGGCAGGGGAGGTCTAGATTGGATATTTGGAAAAAATTCTTCACTGAAATGGTTATATAGCATTGGAACAGTGTCTTGGTTTAAAACAGTTTACAGGGTGGAGCCTGTAGCTACTTCCCCTGTAGGTTTAACCCCTTTCACCAGTAAGGAGAGGAATGCAAGATGTAAGTGAAAAAATAATAGTTTACTAAAAACCAAACCAGCAACAACCAAGATAACAGTAATAAGCACTAGATACAAAGGTGCTGAATCCTGTGGACTCCCTTGGAACAAAGAAGACAATATGCTTTGAGCCACTTGGCTCAACCTTCCCCCTGCAACAAAAAAAATGGGGAGGTAGGAGCTTACAAAACCCCCAGCAACCATGGCCAAAAATGGTGTTGTGAAATTTTCTTCCTAACAGTTTAGGATTATGAAATGGAATTTCTTGGACACCTTGCCCCAGGCAGCTCTCTGGACAGCCCAATGAGAAACAAGGAAGAGGCTCTGCTTGGGTGTTCCCTAGCCCTTAGAAGGAGCCCGGCATGCCCCACTTCTGAAAGCCCACAGCCAGACACCCCAGTTCTGCTTCCAGCCCCACATCTGGAAGGGGTAGTGACAACCAGGTTGGTGTAGAAAAGATATGGAATACAATGCACATTTTTTGGGGGGTTACCCAGGGCAAAGAGGCTGCACAGGGAGGTAGTGGAGTCATCATACCATAAGTGTTCAAAAAATCTGTGGATATGGTGCCTGAGGACATGGTTTAATGGTGACCATGGTGGTGGTCCATAGGTCAGCAGACAGACTTGATCATCTTAGAGTTTATTCAAGCCTTAACCAGTTGTCTTGGTTTTAAAGACAGGTGTCTGTAAGGAAGGCAGGAACCTCCCTTGGAATGGAAAATGTGACCCCCTTCCCTCCAGATTACTGTAACTTTGAAATTAAGAGGCTTTCAGGCAAAGGTATGAGGAATAGGAATAACAGTTCTTTACTAATATATATATATATAACAAGGCAAACAGACAACAATAGCTATGGCAGTGATACCAAACAGAACCAGTACCCCAGTGCCAGCCTCTCTCGGCTCTCAGGCCCTTTCCCCTTCGGTGCAGTGACGCTCACAGCCGGCAGGGGGCGCTGGCGGCTCCCAGTGAGCAGGGCGGGTGCGATGGTTCCCCCGCGCCTGCAGGGGGCGCTCCGCAGCGAGCTCGGGCACCACGCGGGAATGGCGGATGGAAAAGCTTCCCTCACAAACCCCTTGGGGCAGCTGAACCCGGTGCCCAGCCGGACCCTCGGGAACAGCAGGCTGGAACAGCAGGGACCAACACAAAATCCCGGGCAGTAGATGAGATGTATCAAACGCCGGAGTTGAAAGTGGCGGTCCCAGAACTTCTCAGCAGGCAGGGGGTGTGCTGGTACAATGTAGGAAAATCCCGCAGGAGCAACAGCAGGAGCAGCAGAGGAAAGGCAGAGGGAGGAGGAGGCAGAGCAGCGTCAGCTCAGCTTCCCAGCAGGACAGGGAAAAGCGGGCTTAGGATCCCTGGTGGAGGGGCTCCCTGAGGCACCCCAGCAGATGGTGGAAAGGTGTCTCCTTTTAGTGAGGTAGGGTGTAAAGATAGGGTCCCCTGGGCAAGAGCCGCTCCAGCGAGCAAGCTCCACTCACAGTTGGAGGACAAGCAGCAGAAGGCAGAAGCCTGCAGTGATGGTGGATTCTCTCCACAGCGATGCAGCCTCCTTCCCCTCTGAATGCCGAGAGCACAAGTGGCCTAGGGGCCCTGCTCAATCCCCTTTTCCCAGGTAAACGGGCCAGCCGGCCGGGGCTCCTCCCTGTGGCCAGGTCCTTTGTCTCTCTTAAGTACCTTGGCAATGGCTCCCCCTCAGCAATGTGTATGGGGAAAAATTCTTCAAGAGAAAATAAAAATAAAAGGAGAACTCCTAAAACCCCAACACCAGTTTATGAAGTCTATGATTAATTTTGGGTTTTACATCTAGAATAGTCAGTTCACCTTTCTGCAAAGTCTTACTCATAGTATTCTGAGGTAACGATTAAATGCTAAATTCATCAGCTCCTACCATAACCATCTTGTGCACTGTATTTAGCGTTCAGAGAAAATGAGATGGTGATCATGAGAATCACACAGAATACATTAATAGCACTTAATAGCACTGAATTCTGAATTGGACTCATAGATTAAAAATGCTGTAAGTTTTAAAGACCATAAATATAAATACTACAAAATGAAATGTAATTGTAAATATAAATGCAAATACATATATTGTAAATATAAAGTACGTCTTAGATTTCATGTCCACAATAAACAACTAAGCATTGTCTTGAAATGCAGAAACATGGAAGAAACCACAAACATCAAGGCAGAATGAGCAATTCACGTGTGCAATTGCACACAGTTCTGCCATCTTTCTACTTTTCATACCCAAGAACTCGGAAGCCTGCTAGACAAGTAATGAAAGCAAACACAGGACCAAATGAAACACAGAGGCTGTAATCCTTGCTCTGATTGCAGGAAAAAAGAGAAAGGAAGGAAGATTTACTAGATACTGTGACGAGTAGGGGAGGATAAAGCAAAAGTTAGCAAAAAAAAAAAAGAGGGTTGTGATATCAAACTAAGAGGTTATTTGCTTAGATGAGGAGGACTCAGTACAAATCCAGAGACAGCTAGAATTTTTGTTTTAAGATGTCTTCTAAAAATATCAGTCAAAAGAAAAAAAATTCTGCCAAGTTGTGTCTAAATAATTATCCTGCACTTGACATGATGAGTGAGAGGCCATTTAAACTGAAACCTGATAATCTTAACAAATTAGTTATTCTATTTACCCTACAATATTAGAATTTCTTACTCAGCCTACTGTCAGCCTAATATTAGGTATAGAAGATGACACTTTGAATATACGTATGGATACAGTTTAAAGGCCTAAGTTGAAAAATATAAATATTATTTATTTCACTTTGATAAAATCACTAGAACTATTAGTGTTTTAGTTTTAGCCTGATGTTAAATATTGGCATTAAAAGGGCACTTAAAACTCTAAAAGGACTTTGACATACAGCCTGCATAGTGATCTGTGAGTTATTGGTTAAGTCACAAACAGTCAATAATCCTGCCCTCTGCATTCCAGAGACATTGGCTTTTCAGTCAGTGAAGACCAAATACAAAGATCAGATTGTTTGGTTAGTGTCTTAAAAGAATCCTCTTCATGATGCTCTGCTAGTTTTGTGTGCTTTGCTGTAAGGTTCTACACTTTCACAATAGGTGAATGCTTTTGGTGCACTCCTTCCACTGCAGGCAGTTAAAAAAATAAGGAAATATCCTACCTGCCACACTATCATCTGTGCATATTTCACAGTGATAGAGGAAGGCAGGAGCCATGGACAAAGAGTCCAAATCGTTTGATTTTGCCTACAGAAAACACGAATTTGAGAAGATGTCTGCACAGTACAGTGGGCTTTGTGAGCAGCTAACTCTGTAATTGGAAGCAGACTAAACCAGGTCATCAGAACAATTGGTTCTGCTAAGGAGTTGGAAATATTATCCTATGCAGATTTCTGCATTAGTATTATTGCATTCTTTATGAGTTTTGAGACTGTATTTGGATGTAGAAAAAATAAGATCTCTTTCTCAGCAAAGCACTGTATAGCACTGTGTACGCATACTTATTTTTCCTTTCTACAGAAAAAGTGTGACACCTCTTTTCTACAGTACTGTTAGAGCATTAAAAGGTCTTTTCTTATAACTACCAACAATAGCAGGTATTGCTATATTGGCAGTAGGTAGAGCTAATAATAACACCTATACAACTATACCGTAGCTATAATTGATTCACAAGTGTTACAACACTGAAGGTTTTTTGCACAAACATCTGGAAATTTCTGAATTGGTGAGGAAATCAGGAGCATGTCACTAATTACCTACTTAGTTGTGCTTAGTCTGATATTAAGCAAAAACTGTCATTGTTATTGTATGACAAAAACAAATTACTATTCACTATTGGTTTTCATATCAAAAAGAAAAAGCCAGTACATATATATTCCTATGTATTTGTCCCCTACTGGCTAGGGACTCGTGTCTCTAGCCCATTCAGACCTGGCACCATATCTCTAGTTTTTTTCTAGACAACAAATTTGATCATTTTTCATGTTGACTGTAGAAAAAAGTATAGCCCTGGCCAGACTACAGCCTGTAGTGTATGAGATCCGCAGGACTGACATTTTCACACACTACAACTGCCTGAAAGGAGGTTGTAGCCAGGTGGGGGTCAGTCTCTCCTGTTGGGCAACAAGTGGTAGACAAGAAGACATAGTCCTAATCTTCCCCACAGGAGGTTAGGAAGAATTTCTTCATAGAAAGGATAATTAGATATTGGAAGGGACTGTCCAGGGAGGTAGTGGAGTCACTGTCTCTGAAGATGTTTAAGGAAAGACTGGATGTGGCACTCAGTGCCATGGTCTGGTTGACAGGGTGATGTCTGGTCACAGGTTGGACTTGATGATCCCAGAGGTCTTTTTCAACCTCACTGATTCTGTAATCTAAAGATATAGATTATTATATATATTCTTTTTGGCCCCAAACATAAGCACACCACTTTAAAGTGTAGTGTTTCTAACATAGTTTTTTCGCAAACTTATGTAGTTCTGCTATTCAGAAATACTCACACAGTTGTAGAAAATCAGAGTTCCATTGCAATCAGTTAAGCTACAAAACCTAGTTCTTCCAAGTTTTTATCTCTTATTACTCAAGTAGAAAAATAGAAGATAACACTGACAATCTCAAACATGAGCATAATTTTGCTATGTGAGAATTTAAACAAAGTTTAAAGAAAATGAAGAATATTGACTTAGCTGCAAGTTTTGATTGGTATGCATAGAGCAGTCCCTGAATGTTTAATCATAAGATTCTAAAACAAAGGCAGTTGGAGTCTGTATGGGACAGAACATATTAAATACAATTTTTTTTTACTGTATTCCAGTCTGGTTGCAAAAAGAAAAAATACTTCAAGGTCTAAAGATCAGAACTTGGGAAAATTTTGAAAGTCCTCTTGTCATCCTTGCAGAACCTCCCACTAACAATCAGAAGCAGTAAATATGGCAAAAGCAAGGGCTACAAAACCAGGGCTGCCAAAGCAATTCTCTAGTACGTTCAAGCAATTTTCATAAACTTTCATGTTTCCAATCAAGAATTCACAAATTATGAAGAAAATAATTCCATTGTGCCTGTTTAATTTCTAAATCTCCTCTATCTAGTCTTTTTTCTGCAGTTGCATTGTTGTGCATATCAGTTTTCTGGAACAGCTCTGACGGAATATTAGAAGAAAGAAAAAAGGAAGAAACACTTCATGAAATCTCACTAGAATGATTGTAGGTTTTGGGGTTGATTTTTTGGGAGGTTTTGTTTATTTTTTTAAGCTGGATAAATGGCATTCTCAGTTGAAGGCTCATAACAAAATGAGGAAAAAAACCCCATCGAGACAGATTCTTAGCCAAAGCACTCTGATAAGGAAAAGCGCTGTCTACCGTGACACTCTTACAACCCAGAGGATTTGCCAAATGAACTTCAGCATTAAATTTGGAGTTGTATTGGCCTATGAATTAGCTAAAAATAATGGTAGTTTCATATGAAGTCCACAAATGTTCCAAACATGTTCTCTGTTAATCACCTAGTCCTCTGTGGGGGGGCAAGATATCCAGAAAGTAAATTGTGTTGCAGCATCAGTAGGATATTTTGTTATTGTTGTTGGTATGAAAACTAAACAAAAAGAGAGGCATTTCTATGCAGAAATTTAGTTATTACAGGCAGTTATCATATTTTAAAAGCTCCTTTAGTAAACATTTCAGAGGTATATATTTGACAAATCACTTTTAATCTTTTCAGACAATTTAATGGCAACTTGAAGGCTGACCTAATCTTCCCTTACAATGGTTGTCTGGGCAACAAACAGTTTTTTATGCTTCTTGGCAACAGATCCCTTCACAATAGTGTACTAGTGTAAAAGACTAGAAGAATAAACTAACTAATATCATAAGATATTTATTATTCTCTAGATTAATTTTTCTCAGGAAGGAAGTCCGGGATTTGTTGTGGATTTTTTGCCTGTTTCTTGTTTTGTTTTTTCAGTTTCTTTTCTATCAAGGAGCACAAACAACACGTTTTAAAAAATCTCTAGGAAAATCCACAATATTTAACTTTCTTTTCAGATATTTCAAGGTCTCCTAAAAATCTAAGTTCTGCTAGTAAGATTATCTAAGCACCTGCATGGCATCTTGGAGACTGATTGATGGTATCACACATAATTACCCAAGACCAAATAGTCTTGATAAAGTATTCAGTGTTCTATATATTTTTCTTCAGGTAAATAATGCAGTATATTCTCTAGATCATATCATGCACTTACAAAACTGGAGTGTTGTACCCCTACTTTTCCCACAGCATTGTAATTGAGATACCTGTCTAAGGTGGAAGAGAAAGACTAAACAAAGCAGGCCTTGTGTCTGCTGAAGGACATCACATCCACTTCTTCCCCTTCTGAGAGACTGTATTTCTTAACTCTTCCTTCCAGAAATGTTCCATTTTGTACGAAATAGCTGTGCACTTAGGGGCTGCTACAGAGATGTAGTGGCAATTTTTGTCACTGTTGTCTGACTGTAAGCTTTTTAGTTATTCTTATGCCATCTCTTTCTTTGGTCTGACTAATATTTCATTATTCACATTGATTGCTCTGTATTATTCCTTGAAGCTCATGAAGCTACCAACGCTTAGGAACCTTAATTAACAGAGGAGCCACAACTGAAAATTGAAGTCTCTCTCCTAGAATACTATATAGTAATTAGAGTCTAGGCAAGTCACCTGGAGCGTCAGCCCCTCATGTGTGGGAAGGTGTTAAAAAATGACATGAAAAAGTGTAGAATAATAGAGTACTGTCTAAGTTTAGCATATCCCATTAAACTGATATCTCACTTATTCTAAATACAAATCTCAAGAAGCATGAGGACCCTGTGACAATTAAACAATAAATGAAACCACAGATGTACCTGAATTAGAAGATTTTTTTCAAACAGTTATATGTTTGACATATAATTGAAATATAAATATATCCTGAATGATATCCTGTCCCAACCTAGTTTATATTGACATTCAAAACAGGAGGGTAAGATTAAAACAAACAAACAAACAACAACAACAACAGCAAAACCCCACAAAATAACAGCAAGGGTCATCAAAAAACTAGGAATGTGAGATGAAGAATTCAGACTGTATGAAAGTCGTGGAAAATATGCAGGGTGTCTGTGGATAAACCTCCAAAGTTCAGTGTTTCAAAACCAATTAATGTATTTTAAAGCAGAAAACAGTAACACTAAAAGTAACAGAAAGTGGCAGTTTTGCTGTTAAACTGAATATCTGAGTGACTTTTTTGTCATGCTTCTTTGTCAGTCTTCTTCTATGACTTTGGCTCATCATGGCTCTGGAAGGTACCTGAGGAGGGAGGGAGCACACACAACCACGTGCACAGATCAGCCATGAGAGCGCCACTGCCCTCATCACCATAACCATAACCTAGAAGCAAGGAGCCTTTATTTCTCCATATTAATGGTTGCAGGAGATTGAATGTGCCTGCTATAAATTATATCTATCCCTAGGGATTTGTCCTTTGAATAGGGTAGGTATATATACTTTCATTCATATTCTGCAGTGTGCAGCAACTCACAGCCACTCAACACTGCTATGAACCTTGTGCACAGGTACAGGAAGGAGGCAGGCTCCAATATCTATTTGCAAATTATTTGCTTTCCCTTGGAGGTCACAACTACAGTGAGTACCTTCCAGCTGTGACTCTCTGGTGTCATGTAGAATTAGACTGTCATTCACAGGCTTGACCACCATGGGACTAATTATAAATGAGATGACTCATCTTGATCAGCTTCTGTGTAATAAGGATAAAAATAGGGCCACTGGTATTGCAGTGATAACAAGCTGATGCAACAACAGCTCTCTGAAATTAGTGCATCTGCTAAAATAGCTAAACCCCAACATTTTCTAAGAGGAAGCAAAAATGTCGTCTTAAAAAAATGGCATGAAAATGTTTGGTTTTTTTTTAACTCATGAATTACAATAGTTTTGCCGATGGAAATACTAGGAAAAGGCATTTGAGTTCAAAGAGAGACCACTCAGCTGTAAATAGGTGGATGTTCATGCACAAATGTTCTGAATGTCAATTCATGTTTTGTACACCTTAAATTATAAGCAGGTGTTATCACCAGGTACCTATTTTTAAAAATGTTAATAATAAAAGAGAATTTCCTCCTTCTGCTATGCATTTTTGAAGTGAACTAGTTGGTGTTTGGACACAAAAATTTGTTTCCCCTAAAATTACAGCAGAGAAGAAGAAACAGAATTTTCTTTTAAGCTTTAAATGGTTTAATAATACAAGAGCAGCCTTTAGCTGGTAAAACCTAGGGATGTGGAAACAGGCAGATTTTTGACTTCATTACCTAACAGAAGAGAATCAGATATATTTGAAAAATTTCTGGATGGTGAAGAGTTGCTTGCCAGATGCATACAATGTATTTCATATGTGGCATGATCAGCTAAGCTCATGCGACCAATTTAGGGTCTCCATTTCTAGTTTTTATCATGAGGAATTCCCACAGTAGCCAATTCATTGTGCCTGTAGCCTCTGAATGCCTATATGACCAGAGATAGCTATTTTCAGATTAAAGGATTCTAAGTCTGAGCCACTGGGGCTTGAAGGAAAATTCTTCCATCTGACTGCTAATGCTGTGAAAATGGGAAGTAAATGGGTTGTGGATACCTACATTTCTTAGATGAAATCTGTTTCTGACTAGAAACTGGATATGGAAAAAATATTTTCTATAATGTGATTAAAAAAGAAACAAGGGGAGAAAAACCTATCAATAAATGAAAGTTCACATTTCATAAATCAGAAAACGGCCATTTCTGAAAATCAATTCAGTCGGCCCCCTCCTATTTTTAATAATGCTCATTTCCATCACTTATAAAAAGTAGCTGAGATATTTTACATTGTCACATTTTAATTCTCAAAACATGGTTTCTTATTTTGTTGTTGAGAAAGCTCTGTTTCACTGGACATTAGAAACATGGAAGACTCATCTGTTCTGAACAATTCAAATAGATTTCTTCCATAGAGAGTGTGAAGATAAAGAAACAAGTAGATTCATACTATCCATTCTGTTTCTGTCCGGATGGGAAGATTTCTATCTCTCCCTCCCTCTTTTTCTCTCCTTTTACTCTCTCAATCCTCCCATTGTCTCTGTTAACTTTATAATGATACAGGCAACTAGTCTGAAAGATTGCTGTCTTTCCATGGATGAAGTAAAATGCAAAAACTCCTTTTGAGTTCAGCTAAAGTTGTCTGCTTGCTGGAAAATTGAACTAGCTGTTATCTGCGTATGAACAGCAGTATAGAAACTCTGTTGATTTCAAGTGCAAATATTTATAGAATTTCGAAATAGCCACTTTGAGACTAACTGTATAAATGAAAAGGGGCTGATGCTGGAGAGTCAGAAGCCACTTAGGTGTCTTACAGAATTATCCTCTGTTTCAGGAAAGAAAAGGTGGTAAAGACCTAGTATAAAGATAAGCTTTAAATGGATAGCAACAAAATACAAATAGTCCTATATTTTGTGAAAAACACATTGTGTTCTTGAGATTATATTTATGTGGCAAAATGTAGCTTGAAACAACTTTTTATGCTTGTACTGTAAATCATTAGAAGAGGAAAGGTCTCCAAGGAGAAAAAGAACTCTCACACAAAAATGGCACAAACAGAATTGGCAGTCATTTTCTGTAGTTTTAGGGAGCATCAGGAACTCATGTGTTTATTCTTGAAAATTGCCAAGATCTAAGACTAGAATGTGGGAGGGGTTTGACTTCTATCAGGAAAGAATAGAACAAATATTAAAGAAACATAACCAAGCAACAGCAAAATTGTTCTACATAATTTACAAACATGCTTTATTTTTGCTTGTACAACTGTTTGTTGTTCTAACACAGTCTAACTACAAACATTGAACTCTTAATTATAAGACAATAAATGTCAGATGTACTCAAGTATCACCCATCCTTATCAATACCACCAGAAGTTATCATTAGCAGATACTCTAAATAAAGGGAACTATTTTCAGTTTGTGGTAAACATTAAGAATTTTAAATATGGAGATTTATTGTATAAGATTTTCTTGTATAATATAGAAAAGTATGTCATAAGGTTAAGCAATATTTCAGTGCAAAAATTATCTTCTTACACTAAAGGATAAATTGTATGAGTAAGAATTATCCTCTTCATTAACTGGTCTACATTTAGTCTGCCACATCATTTGTGTGGCCATTTAGAAGTTGTAGGCAGCTGTAAACTAAAAACAACCTAACCAAATAACCTAACATGCAATTGAGATGGTCCTAAAACAGATCTCAATTTATAAGCAGAATAAAACCCCCACACCTAAAGATTGCCTTTGCATGTTCTCAGCTGTTTTCTTGCCAGTTATTATTGTAGCAGTCATGACATAAAGATACAATTATAATCTGGATTATAATTTGTCATCAGAAGTTTGGGCCTAGTATTTCTATTTGGTCTCATCTTGATATTGTACTCTAAGAATCAGAAGGAAGAAAGAGTTTGGTGGAAGAAATTAATTAACCAAGCAAGCTATCAAAAAAAAAAAAAAAAAGTACAGCATTCTATGTTGATGATGTATTTTAGGTCAAATTCTGAAATTTGCTGCTCTTAATAACTTTTTAAGAAATGTAGAAAATCAACAGATTGGATTACAAGCTAGGAAAAAACCGCAAATTTATGGTTGGTTTTGTTCCTACTGTGACACAAACAGATGCCTGTGATCCTATGACCTTCTAATAGCACTATGTACATAAATAGGAAACATCAGTATTGAAATTTCACATAATTTTTCCAGGTGATCACAGCTGTGATACTGACAAAGAAAAAGATACAGAAAAATAAAGCCAAGCACATAATTCCTAATGTCTTATTTATTCATGTGTGCTTGAGGATGCTCTCATGAGCTAACTGAAAGAGAGGCACATGCATATGTTTTCCGAGACACCCTTTTTCCTCATCTTGCATGCAGTTTTTTGTCAGCAAGTAATTTTGTTGATTTCAACAAAAGTGATTTGTAGTTTTAAAAATTATAACTGAGTTGGATTAATGCAAGTAAAGAATAAAATGAACATGGTCCTTCATATAACCTCACCTGTGTATTTCAGGGGAGAAAAAAGAAAATAAACACTTCTGCTATGAAAAGGGGTTTTTGAACATTTCTGTATTGTTTTTCCTAATCTGTGGGGAAATTTTTCCTTATTTGTGGGGAAAGAGCTAACTTATTCCTGAGTTGAAATGTATACACTAAGTTTCACAGAATCACAGAATGAGCTGAGTTGGAAGGGACCCACAAGGATCATCGAGTCCAGTTCCTGGCCCTGCACACAACAGCCCCAAGAGTCACACCATGTGTCTGAGAGCATTGTCCAAACACCTCTTGAACTCTGTCAAGCTGGTGCTGTGACCACTTCCCTGGGGAGCCTGTTCAGTGCCCAGCCACACTCTGGGTGAAGAATCTTTTCCTGATATCCAACCTAAACCTCCCCTGACACAACTTCAGGCCATTTCCTTGGGCCCTGTCACTGTCACCACAGAACAGAGATCAGTGCCTGCCCCTCCTCTTCCTCTCACAAGAAGCTGTAACTGCAGTGAGGTCTTTCCTCAGTCTCCTCTTCTCCAGGCTGAACAGACCAAGTGACCTCAGCCGCTCCTCATTTGGCTTCCTCTCAAGGCCCTTCACCATCTTCATTGCCCTCCTGTGGACATTCTCTAGTAGTTTCATGCCTTTTTTGTATTGTGGCACCCAAAACTGCCCCCAGCACTCGAGGTGAGGCTGCCCCAGTGCAGAGCAGAGCAGGACAATCCCCTCCCTTGCCCGGCTGGTGGTGCTGTGCCTGATGTCCCCCAGGACACAGGTGGCCCTCCTGGTTGCCAGCACCCTGCTGACTCATGTTCACCTTGTCATTGACCAGATTAAGTTTGGATCAAAGGATTTATTATAAGTTTTCTATCCCCAAAACAAGACACTCACAGGAAAAAAAAATTAAAAATCAATATTGCTATAATGGTGGTGCAAAACAGAACAATCTGCTTTTTACAGCCCTGGACATCTGGAATTCATGTGTTTACTCCTAGGCCAGTAGGAGAACATACACATTATTGTATCCAGTTGTTGCCATTTTTTCCCCCTCATGAAACTGATTACTCCTCACACAAAAGAAACACAAACAATATAAAGAAAAGCAAAACAAACTTATTAAGCCGAAATTACATACTTAAAATGGAGCATCTTCTTTTGAAAAGGACAATCCTGATTTAAAGATTTCAAGTACTTCTGAATTTACTCTCTGCTTCTTTGTTCCTTTCTGCCTTTTTCTCATTTCCCCTTGTCCTACCAAGGCTGTTAAAGAGACCCAGCCCAAAATTTATATCCTCAAGCAGATACACACTCTATCACAGAGGAGCACTGTAAAACTATAATCATCTATGAAGGCACAGTGCGTACCATTAGGTGTAAGCTGCAGTTCTGCAGACTTTCTTTCTGTTGCTGAGACTTCCAAGGGTAAGGAGGAACCTTTCACAGCTATTTCAACCATTAGCTGAGAGCTATGTTCCTGTTCCTGTTCCTCCTAAAAATAATTACAGTAATTTTTTCATTGTCCCAAAATAAGGGCTCCACAGAAACAGGAGGATGAAAACCGTTCATGTAAGCAGAATACACAACTAAAGGAGCATATTAATGTTACACAGAAGAAGAAACATTCACATAATTTCCAGAAACTGAAAATGCTAATCTGTTTTAGTAATAGCCTCAAGCAAATCAGCTTTTAGAGGAAATAAAAAAGTATACTATTAGTTTTGTTATAATTAAATGCTATTTCTAATGATATCTGTGGCAGTTGGAGGCACACATCTACCAGTATATTTGAAAACAGTAAGGAATATATAAAGTGTAAAGTATGTTTTGCAAAATTGTTGAAGAAAATGAGGTTGTTTCTTTTATTTGCTTAGAGTCTTCTAGAGAATAATTTGGGTAGATGCATGGTGTTAGTCTTCATTCACTTTCTCAGCTGTGATTCCAAAGAGTAGAATTATCTCTGATTTATAGTTGTATAAAAGCTAGCTGTTACAGGGTAGGCAATTCTCAGTGCTGCAAATGCAAGTGACTAAAGTCGAAACCAAGCCTGGGTGAAGGAAACGCTGCAGTTGATGCAGTGGAGGATGTCAAAGGAGATATGACCACTCTGAGTAGCTTTTATAATGTTTTTATATACCTGTTGGCTCCAGAGAGCCAATAACACTGCGTACTATACTCTGCACAGCCTAGTGGAACCTACTGAGACGACTGGGACTGAGTTAGATTCCTATGGTAAGAACATTATTTTTAACAGTAGAATGCAATCTTATGGCAGAGACCCACTTGTGGTAGGTTGATGCTGGCTGGATGCCAGGCACCCACCAAAGCTGCTCTATCACTACCTTCCACAGATGGACAGGGGGGAGAAAATACAGCAAAAGGTTCATTAGTTGAGATAAGGACCTGTAGAAATCCAAATACCCTCATTGGCAAAACAGACTTGAATTAGAGGTATTAATTGATTTTTTTACCATCCAAATCAGAGTGGGATAATAAGATGTAAAAACAAATCTTAAAAACACATTCCCCACACCCTCTCACCATCCCAGCTCTACTTCCTCCCCTCTAGCCATGCAAGGAGACAGGGAATGGGGATTATCATCAGTTTGTTGTTCTTACCATTGTTCAGGGAGAAGAGCTCTTCTCCTGCTCCACCATGGGGTCCCTCCCATGGGAGACAGTTCTCCATGAGCTTCACCAACATGAGTCCATCCCATGGGTAGCAGTTCTACATAAACTGCCTCAAGCTGCATCTGTTTCCCACAGGGTGCAGTCCTTCAGGAAACCCGCTGTTCCAGTGTGCATCCCCCACAGGGTCACAAGTCCTACCAGGAAGCCTGCTCCAGTGTGGGCTTCTCTCCACAGGTATGCAGGTCCTACCAGGACTGTGCTCCAGCATGGGATTCTCACAGGTCCACAGTTTCTTTGAGGCACTCACCTGCTCTGGTGTGGGTCTCCTCCCCATTCTGCAGGTGGATCTCTGGATCCCTGTTACCTTTGTGGCTTCAGAGGCCTCAGCATGGGCTGCACCACAGGTTGCTGCAGAATCTCAGCTCCAGCACCTGGATAATCTCTTGCCCCTCCTTCTGCACACTTTGGTGTCTGCAGAGTTGTTCCTCTCATGTATTCTCACCCCAATCTTCTCTGGCCTCAATTACATCTGTACAATAATTACATTTTCTCCTTCTTAAATACGTTACCACAGAGGCTTTATCATCATTCCTGATTGGCCCAGCCTTGGCCAGCAGTGGATCTGCCCCAGAGCTGGCTGGCGTTGGCTCTCTCAGACATGGAGGAAGTGTCTGGCAGCTTCTCACAGAAGCAGCCCTGTAGCCCCCTGCCACCAAAACCTGGCCATGCAAACCCAGTACAGAGATCAACATTGGCTGAATATGGGACAGACACTGATGTAGTTAATGAAACAAAAATTAAGGAAAAAGGAAAGCTTTTTTCTTCCTGTGTCATTATCAAAATCACAACCATGTCATCCTCTTCCTGATTCCTTAATTAGAAACTCCATTTCAATAATTTCAAAAGTCAGTCCTTCAGTATATGTGATCTTTAGCATATACTGAAAACAGGGACTATGCTACAGAAATCCACTCTCCTGCACCAAGCATGGCAACACAGGAGACGAGAAGATAA
>VZTH01017184.1:491513-690617 GCA_013397815.1 Aleadryas rufinucha | reverse complement strand
AGGATGTCAAAGGAGATATGACCACTCTGAGTAGCTTTTATAATGTTTTTATATACCTGTTGGCTCCAGAGAGCCAATAACACTGCGTACTATACTCTGCACAGCCTAGTGGAACCTACTGAGACGACTGGGACTGAGTTAGATTCCTATGGCAAGAACATTATTTTTAACAGTAGAATGCAATCTTATGGCAGAGACCCACTTGTGGTAGGTTGATGCTGGCTGGATGCCAGGCACCCACCAAAGCTGCTCTATCACTACCTTCCACAGATGGACAGGGGGGAGAAAATACAGCAAAAGGTTCATTAGTTGAGATAAGGACCTGTAGAAATCCAAATACCCTCATTGGCAAAACAGACTTGAATTAGAGGTATTAATTGATTTTTTTACCATCCAAATCAGAGTGGGATAATAAGATGTAAAAACAAATCTTAAAAACACATTCCCCACACCCTCTCACCATCCCAGCTCTACTTCCTCCCCTCTAGCCATGCAAGGAGACAGGGAATGGGGATTATCATCAGTTTGTTGTTCTTACCATTGTTCAGGGAGAAGAGCTCTTCTCCTGCTCCACCATGGGGTCCCTCCCATGGGAGACAGTTCTCCATGAGCTTCACCAACATGAGTCCATCCCATGGGTAGCAGTTCTACATAAACTGCCTCAAGCTGCATCTGTTTCCCACAGGGTGCAGTCCTTCAGGAAACCCGCTGTTCCAGTGTGCATCCCCCACAGGGTCACAAGTCCTACCAGGAAGCCTGCTCCAGTGTGGGCTTCTCTCCACAGGTATGCAGGTCCTACCAGGACTGTGCTCCAGCATGGGATTCTCACAGGTCCACAGTTTCTTTGAGGCACTCACCTGCTCTGGTGTGGGTCTCCTCCCCATTCTGCAGGTGGATCTCTGGATCCCTGTTACCTTTGTGGCTTCAGAGGCCTCAGCATGGGCTGCACCACAGGTTGCTGCAGAATCTCAGCTCCAGCACCTGGATAATCTCTTGCCCCTCCTTCTGCACACTTTGGTGTCTGCAGAGTTGTTCCTCTCATGTATTCTCACCCCAATCTTCTCTGGCCTCAATTACATCTGTACAATAATTACATTTTCTCCTTCTTAAATACGTTACCACAGAGGCTTTATCATCATTCCTGATTGGCCCAGCCTTGGCCAGCAGTGGATCTGCCCCAGAGCTGGCTGGCGTTGGCTCTCTCAGACATGGAGGAAGTGTCTGGCAGCTTCTCACAGAAGCAGCCCTGTAGCCCCCTGCCACCAAAACCTGGCCATGCAAACCCAGTACAGAGATCAACATTGGCTGAATATGGGACAGACACTGATGTAGTTAATGAAACAAAAATTAAGGAAAAAGGAAAGCTTTTTTCTTCCTGTGTCATTATCAAAATCACAACCATGTCATCCTCTTCCTGATTCCTTAATTAGAAACTCCATTTCAATAATTTCAAAAGTCAGTCCTTCAGTATATGTGATCTTTAGCATATACTGAAAACAGGGACTATGCTACAGAAATCCACTCTCCTGCACCAAGCATGGCAACACAGGAGACGAGAAGATAATTTTTTTAGAGACCTGGATGAACTTATTTGATCAACACATCAAAAATATCAAACAGATCAACTTAATGGGGAACTTCAATATCTGACTAAAAGGAAGGTCAACAACAGGTCAGGTATTTCTGTATATCACTCAGCAGAAGAAAGAATTGAAATAACCCATTTTTTAACAAACATTGAAAGCACTAAATTAATGATTCTCTCTAGCAAAGACAAAAAAACATCAACTGTATCTCATATTCACTTGATGGCATCCTGTTGAGCATGTGATACTTCAGCAGCCTAAGCTAAATTACTCAGGAGCATGAATGGAACATAGAGTGGCAGTACTTTGGCAGTCTTTGATCTATTATGAACTATTGGTATGGAGACAAAAGCTTTTCTGATGAGCAACCAAATCTAGTCAAATAACTTACACTCAGGCCTTCAACAGCAGATGATAATACAGGTCAATTTTGCTAAGAAGCCTATGACTAATATTATAAAAAATTATTTGGAATCCTGCCATCTGCAGTGCACACTGTAAAATCTGTAAAGTTACCCTTTTACAAATGAAAACAAATGAGCGAACACCCCCCTCCCCCCCAACAACTGAAACCAAAAGGAGATTAGCTCAATAATAACATTTCTAAAGAAAAATCACTTCTGAGTTCTCATACTATTTTCTTAACAGAACAGTAACCTATGGGATATCCAAGTCCATGTTTGATGAAGTCAGTTAGGTCAGTGTCCTCACCAATTCTTATCCCATTGCCTTTAGCAAAGAAATGAGCAAGCAAACAAACAAACAAAATTAGAACTTAATATCATTTTGTCCTCCAGTTACGCTACTCTCAGATAAAGCAAGGAGCTTGATCTGGATACATTTTTTATAATGTGGAAATTGCTTTAACTTAATGAGATTGAAACCCTCAAGTATCTTTCCAGAGAACTGTGAGGTGTTGTATGTTAAACACTTCGCCTTGAGGCTTAAACAGTCACTGATTACTGGCTTTAGTAACCTCGTTTGTAAAGGGATAGGGAGTCATTATGAGCAATGGAAAAACACTGAAATGATACATATGCCTCCACCCGGTAAAGTTTAAACAGAAACATATGGTGGGAAGCTATCAAACAATTTTGTCACCTTAGTGATATATCAGATGACAGCTGTTTGTACAAGGGCCTGACAAAATGCACTACCAGATACAGCGCGTCTTTTGGCTGATTAGCAGGCAGAGTTCGGAAAGAGCAAAGCAGAAAACTTCAAACTAAATAAAACATCTACATCATGGCAGTAGTATCTAGTTTTCTATATGGGTGTGAAACATTGCCATACTTTGATATATATAAAACTTTTAAATGGGTTTCATCTGCGCCATCTGTGTGCCATATTGTGCATGATGCAGCAAATACCATTTATAACAATAAAATTTTGAAACACGCTGCTCTTTCAGGAAGCAGCAATCATCACAGAACAGCTGTGCTAGGCCAACCACAGCTAGAATGGAAGACACCAAAATGGCACTGCAGATGCTAAATGGTGAGCCATAGGAATGGATGAGGTAGATATGCAGGGATACACAGGATCACAGGCTTGAGCAATATGGATTTCTAGACAGTAATTAATGTTTACTGTCAACACAGAGGTAACACCAATACACAGTAGTCTGAGTGTGAGTCTTGATTTGAGAAGATAAATTCACTCAATGCAAGAAAAATACAGTTTCCGAAACAGCAATGAGGTTAGCGGGAAGATGCTCTAGTCTTGGTAGAAGAGACATCCTCTCTTAAATGCCTCCATCAAGCTTTACATCAAAAACACTATACTCCTTTTCTTTCTCTGTGTCAAGACACTACTTCTCAAAACCAAGTAAATGCTATTTTACAACGTTTTAGTATCTTATTTCATGTGCTGTCAAAAATATACATCTGAAATGTAACTAACTACTCTTATTCTTATTAAGTTCTATGAGAATTAAAATCTCTAAACACATGCTTTGTTTTGGGTCCTTAGAGAGCTACAGTTTTATTTTCCATATGGTGCAATACTCCAAAGTTAGCCACAAGCCTTTTAAAAATAAATGATTGAACAAGCCTTGCAGACTATTAGAGAGCAAGAGCAATTATCAAACAGAAGTCATTTTTCATTTTGGTCTTAAAAGACTTATGATGTTTTAATAAAGTCTTTACAAATTACAGGAAGTATACTATCTCAAAAGGAAGGTATCATTAAGAACCGCCCTTTATGAACTTTATCATGTTTTGTTTGATCTCATTAGAAAGCAGGCTGTCATAGCAACTGAAGTCTTTGACCATGTTTTTCTTTTAACAAATTGTGAGCTCCACAGTTTTTTCGTTGTTATACTCTCCTACTAAGAGCCAGATCCCTACACATTTATAAATAATTTATTTTTAAGTTTATACAGAATATTATTGATGAAGAGAGACAAAAACTGTTAAAAGAAATTGATGAAGAGAGGCTAAACGTGTCAAAAGAGAGGATGAAACTCTTAACATGAGCTGCTTATGTGAACAAAAAGTATCCTGGTGTCATGGAAAAGAAAGGGTCTCACGAAAACAGCCTAGTATCACAAAGCATCAAGCAATGTTGTATGTTCTTTGAAGAGAAGGTCGTGGTATCTTAGAAGATGCTATGTTGCTGACTTGATTCAGTCCATTGTGATGAAAAACACCTGGGTAAAGAGTGTCCTCTTCTAGGGCTTGCAAAACAGATATGCTTGTGCCTCAAATACAGTAGCCTCTAGTAAGTGGGACTAATTTCTTTATCTAGAACTGAACCCCACATCAAGTCCACAAATCTAAACGTTTACAAATTTAGGCGAGAAGGCTTATGTTCCTAATAAAGGCTCAGATTCTAATTCCACACTTGGATTTTCTCCTTAAGAAAACTCAGTGAATAATAATTTTGTGCCTTAATTGGAATTCCCTAGATACCAAGTTTGGGGAGTTGACACCCTTTTAACAGAGGCAAATATATTCCACAAATGATCACATGAAGAAAAATTATTCATTTTCATATGACTATATTGAACTATATTGAAAAAAAATAAAGATTTGCTCTTTCATATGACACATAATAATACTAATGAAGCTGGAGACTCCAGAGTACTAAAGGTTCAAGTCCTTCAAAATGGTTCGTGTCCTTCAAAACCGTTCATGTTTGTCACTTTGCAACTCACTATTTTAGAAAGAATACCAAGCAAAGGAAAATGCTGTTATCAATTCTCAAAAAAAGCTAAATTAATTTTCATGGCAGAAATGATGATTGGTAGAGCAATGATGAGGTTACTACTGTGTAAGGCAGAACACGCAGCTTTCAAAAGTATTTTATAAGCCCCTTGATACTGGAATATAACATCCAAATAACTACTATTGAAGCATGAGTTAATGATTCAAATGCAAAGGTTTTGGCATAAATCTGGAAATTACTGTAGAGGTCTTAAATTCAGTTGTTTATACAAATTTTCTGGAGCAGTCTTACAGACTTCTTGTCTTGCACAAATTTTGATCTCTTCTGTCTTATAGGAATAGTGCCTAAATTACCTCAGGAGTACTAGCAAAAAAAATATGCAATCCATTCAAACAAACTATTTTTCTGTGGTATTTTCTTTTAGAAGAGCAGTCTTCAAACAGGAGAACTGTATTGAACCAAAACTGGAAAGATGGTTTACCTGTATGCAGACACTGAAGGAGCCCGAGCTTTTCTTATTCATGCTACTTAGAATTATTCCTTTGCTTGTTTGCTGCAGTTTTTACTTATTACTACAAGAGATTTTACTTTGAGACAGCATGTTTTAAACCTCCCAGCATTTGCATAGATATTACCTTAGAGGAAGATATAAAAGGAAGATGACAGACGATCTGTTGGCCCACGTTTCTTTTAAGTTAGTACCACAGTTACTCAACGTTTTGTTGTACAGCCAAAACATGAACAGTATTTTGCTTTCCATCACTGCAGTTTCTTTTACAAGGTACATGCATCACAAAAGCAGGCCTCTGTCTTCTCAACTTTTTGTCTTCCTCTCAAGTCGTGTAAATTTTTCTCACCAGTAACCGGGGATGAAATAGTGTTACCGATTTCATCTCAAACAAGTCCAATTTCCAGAACTGAAAACTGGGAATCTGGGGCTTAAGTGATGAAATTTAGAAACTCACTACTCCATAATGTTCTACACAAGACATGATTGCCAAAAACTATTATTTGTTGTCTTCCAGGGTTACTCACACTCCTCACATATAAAGCATCCACACTACAAAGAACTTTCAGTAGGTGTTCTGTGAAAAACAGGGTTATAAGTGGCTGGTTTCTACAGATGGTTTTCCTGCCAGAATCCTGGATCCTGACATCCTTCAACTACCCTGCTCTTCTGCCCTGTCATACTAGACTAGGAGGATTTAGAGCCCCACCCAATGTCCTTCACCACCAGTTGGATGAGTGGCATCATGCTGTGGCTGGCTTTGAATTAAGTGTGAGATGGCAAGTTTTTCTTAATGTGCTAGCCAACAGGCCAAATGGAAGCAATAGCTGCTGAGCTCAGGCTGCAGCTTGTCTCTCTCCATGGCAGTCATTTGGATAAATGTTCTCTACTTATTCAACAGTTTTATGTTATCTCTCTGTTTTAGTTGATGTATATTAAGGAATATGCTTGCAAGTTAGTTGCAGGATCCAAGGAATAAACAAACAGGCAAGTAGTGCAAGTACCTCTATGTTTTAGTGCCTCAGGAAATCAGATTAATTTTCTTTTTCCTTGGCTACCATTTTTCCAACATGAACTGTTTCATAAAGTACTTCTCACACCTGCTCAATATTTCTGTATCACTTTACTTCAAAGACTACTGGGGAGAAACATCTTGAGCACAGGAGCCTGAAGGGCTTAAAAGCATGACACTGTTAGTCTGCAGCTCCCATCCAACTATTGCAAACTTAAGACATATAACTCAGTACATCTGTCTTGTTGTCCTATTTGCCTGAAACCATTATAGATCCGTAATCATATTTAGAGAAAAATATTGTCTTCCTAAGTAATCATTTTCAGTGTGATGCTGTCATTTTAGAAGATGACAAATGTAAAACTTTTCTCCATCAGACTACTGCAAAATACTTCCGTGATAAGAAATGACAAAAATAATGCACAGGTTGTTGTGCTCTAAGAAGAAATATCTGGCTGAAGACGATATTCCTCCTTCACAGTAGCTCTGTTGACACTTTTAACTTTGCATGCATCCAAATCCCATTCATTTTAAAACATCAGTGGAGATTCAAGAACAAATATAGCCTGTAGCTAGCTCCAGGGTCCCACTGTTTCCAGGCCCCATTCATTATACGACTGTCAGCCAAGCATCAAATCTTCTCTTCAGATCTAAAATTTATTGGAATAATACTAAGAGATTTATTGCAAACATCATTTTAGGTAATTGTTTTCATAAAAGACACATTCTGCTTTGCACAGATTCTCTTGGTTTTTGCCTGACCTTCTAAATGGTGAATGCTGCCAGCCCACCTCACCTCTCTGTCTGCTCCTACAGATGAACCATTTTCACACCATGCCCAGTACCGTCGGGCTACGTAGTGGAAAAAGTGCAGCTGAAGGTTGCTGTAGCATCAGACTGTATCTACCAAATACATACTTGTATCCTTCTCTTTTGACATGGATATATTTATTCAAAAAATTACAAACAAAATTGAACAAATTTAACATTGATAAAGCATACATGAGAAAATAAATAAAGACTAAAAATCTACCTACTTTTCCAAATGGCATAAAATAATGGGAGCATTATTTTCAAGAGGACTGTTTGCATCCATATTATATAGAAGTAAAAAAATAGAGCGACTAATCTTTATTCTTTATTATTGTGAATTGCCATGCAGAACTTAGTATTACTATTACAGACTTAAGACATATCAGCACACATGCAGCAATATCTTGAACCTCTCATTTTGCATGGACATTTGCTCAGAATAATGGAAGAAAACTCAGCTTTACTTGCGAGCAGCATATATGAAAGTTTGATTCTTTATTCGTTTTATTTAGAAACACATGGATAGAAAAGAGAGAACTTATAGAGCATGTGTTTATGTATTAGGAAGACCAAATTTGGAACAGAATACAAAACAGGAGAGCTTCAAATAATGTCAATTGCAGCAACAGGTGGAATTTATATTATAGTATTATATTATTATTATTCTTTATATAGCACAAAAACCACAAAAAATGTAATATTTTTTCTATTAAAAGTCTTGGTAACGAGGGTAAATAGAACAGAAAAGCAGAATTTAGACATAACAGAGAAGTTTTATTTTCAATATTATATTAATTTATCTAACGACTCTTTCTCATAATCTTCTCAAGACTTTCTAAAACACTTCGATTATATCCAGGTAATTAGTATGCCAGGAATGGCATTTAATGAGTTAATATGTGGCTTTCTGAAAACTGGGGAATTAATTATCTCCGTTCACGTCCTATTTCTCAGACAACTGGGAATACCCTCAGTTGTGCCGTGCCAAAGAGTTTGTTTTATGCAGCATAGCTGTCAAGCATGGGTCAAGCACAGTCCAGCCCTATGCACATAGTAGTACTTGTAAGCTAAAGCTCAGATTTTTTAAACTGAACATAGTGGAAGTTTCAGGTTAAAAGACATTCATTAACATATTATCCAGAAATCGAAAATTTATAAGAAATCTCTTATCTGTAGCAAGATCTAACTTTGAAGTCAGCTCTGCTTTTAGCTCTGCTTAGAGCAATAGGTTACACTAGAGACCTCAGGAGGTTCCTCCAATCTAAATTGTTGCATAATTGTATGATTGAATGGTAGAAAGCTACTTGGTGTGGATTCTGGAGGGATGGAACTTAAGAAGAAGATATTACAGAAAAAGAATTTTACATTAGGCTAGCTGATTACATTCTAATATTTTTAGGGCCTGCAGGGGTACTTATTATACTAGGAAAAAAAAAAAAATAAGCAAACAAAACTTGAAAAATGTGTGCACTTAAGAGGATGTAACATGTTGTATGCAAAAAGGAACACACATAATCTCCAATTTATTGTCTCTTGTCTAGAAAAGACCAAAAGAATTGTTTGATGATCTAAAGCAAAGGCATAATAAATAAGGAACACAAAATGAAGGGTGTGTGGCATCAAGGAACTTCTATGCTTTGGAAAAAAGAGAGAGACAAAATCAGACAGATGGGTAAAGTTCTTATTATTTCTTCAAGCCATTTTTCAGTTTTAGGACAGGTTTTCTAATTGTCAAGATTTTGAACATCAGGGACTATAAAAATCAAACACCCTAAAATTCTGTATCAGTCTACATATTATTTGATAAAGGAAATATTAAAAAGCAGTGAAAAGAGCAGAAACAAAACAAGGTGCTAATATGACTTGCTTTTATCCTTTTCCTTCATCTTTCCTTTCAGGAAAATCTTTCCCTTCTTTGTTCAGACTTTCCCTGCAGAATATGCTCCCCATATGTCTCTTAAATATATGGCATGTAGTATGCATACATGTCTGGTATATGAAGACTGGAGAAGGTCATAAGGATTAAAGGAAACTGAAATTAAAACAACATGCAGTAACTTTTTCATTTACAGACTTCCAAATGGTAGTTTGGAAAAATGAATCCTTTTTCCGTCAATGAACACCATATTTTATCTTTGATCTTTAGTTTGATTGTAGCGTAATAGATTAAATCAGCATATGGCCTGCAAGGAAATACAAATTTAAATGAAATTTAACTCTTCTCTTTGGCATAAACTTAATTTGGGGCATAATTTTTAAAAGTTTCTCCAGGCAACACAACAGAAATATTAGTAAAAATTACTCTAGATTTTAGGATAGCCAGTTAAGGAGAAAAAACAGAATCCCTAAAATGTTAGATTATGGATATATGTTGAAGTATATCATGATACGTCATACATCAAAATAAAACTATTACTGATATCAAATGACCACTGCTCAAAAATATTTACATGGCTAACACAGAAACTCATAACTATGTGAATTGGGCTTTCATGGCAAAGTTTTGGTTGTGGGGGGGAATGGAGGGGTGGCTTCTGTGAGAAGTTGCTGGAAGTTTCCCCCCGTCTGATGGAGCCAGTGCTAGTCAGCTCCAAGACAGGCCCACCACTGGCCAAGGCTGAGCCCATCAGTGATGGTGGCAGCACCTCTGGGATAACAGAGTAAAGCAGGGGAAGAAAACCTGCTGATCAACAGCAGCCAGAGAAAAGAGGAGTGAGAATATGTGGGAGAGACAGCCCTGACACCCAAGTCAGTGGAGAAGGAGAGCAGGAGGCGATCACATACCTGAGCAGAGATCCCCCTGCAGCCCATGGTGAGGCAGCTGTGCCCCTGCAGCCACAAAGTGGAATGGAGAGGTCCATCTGCAGCACATGGAAGACCCCACGCCAGAGCAGGTGAATGCTCAAAGGGGGCTGTGAACCCCTTGTAAATCCCACACTGGACCAGGCTCCTGGCAGTACTTGTGCCTCTGAAGGGCAGAGAAGGTGGGAGTGAAGGAAACCTGAAGAGAAAGTTAAGAAAGTCCGGAAAGAAGGCAAGGGCGGAGGACACATGTTTTAAGGTTTAGTTTTATTCATCATTATACTACTCTGATTTGATTGATCATAAATTAAACTAATTTCTCCTTAGTTCATTCTATTGCATCTGTGATCATAATTGATGAGCGATCTCTCCTTGTCCTTATCTCATCCCATGAGCCCTTTGTTATATTGTTCTCCCCTGTCCAGCTGTGGAGGGTGAAATGAGAGAGTGGCTTTGGTGGACACCTACAACACAATGTCATCTTGTTCAAGAAGCAATAAGTTTCCACAGAATATTGCAATTTCTGGCGGCATACCTCCTCCTCGGGCTTGTTTTTTTCATTTTCAGTCTACTATGAAATAAGTTTCTGACCCCTTAGTAAGACAAACTCTAAAGAAACTACTTTTATTTTTAAATTGACCAGAGGGATATCCCATACCATACAACACCATGCTCAGCAATAAAAGCTGGAGGGTGGGGAGGACATTCGAAGTGATGGAGTTAGATTTTTCAAGTCACCCTTAACCATGATGGAGCCTGGCTGTCCTGGAGATGGCTGAACGCCTGCCTGACCACGGTGAACAAATTCTGTGTTTTGCTTTGCTTATTAAACTGTTATTGTCTCAACCCATGAGTTTTCTCTCATTTGCCCTTCCGAGTCTCGTCCATGCCTTGCTGGGAGGTGTGAGTGAGTGGCTCTGTGAGGCTCAGCTGCCAGCTGGGGTGAAACCATCACAGATATTTGCAATATCTGGAAACACTATGAAGGCTAAAAATATAACTACAAGATGACAGCAAAAAGTATTAATGCTGGACAGAATGACATAATTATGGAAGTGTACTACATAATTATTAGTGTATAATTAGCGTTCCTAGCCAATTTCTAAGTATAAGAATATTTGATATTAAGTTGTCATGAGTCATTTAGCAGTCATTAAAATAAAGCTATACAACCAATTTTTCCAGTTTGCTCTCATTGTACTAGGAGATCCTTTTATCATCATGCTGCACAGGAGCTTTAAAGAAGTCATTAGGCCTTCATTTACTTCGGAATGCTGGTCATAATCTTCAATATTCTAATGTATTCGGGTAATTTCAAGATACAAGAGAGATATTTTCTTACAAGAGGACTTTTCATCATTAAAATTTCAAGAATGTCTGTGCTTTTCAACCAGAAAAGTAGGAGCAATTATATCACTTTATATTCACTTTATAGTACATGTAATGTGTGCATTATATGTGTGGCTGATAATGATGACCGAATTTGAGAATTATAAAGGAACTTGCCAATAATATATTTTGTGTTTTGACCATATAATAACACACTTAAAACATAGAAATCATAGTTTTGCATTTACTTCAAGGCAATTAGAAATCATCTCACATTTAATTTTAAATATCTTGCCTCCTTACTTAAATAAAAATCTTATTATGTATTTAAAGTTAATACTTAAGTAAGCAAAAAGGCTTTTGTGGCAATAATCATCAATTTCATATTGTTGAATTGGTTCAGAACTGTTCTACATTAGCATTTGATTACCATATCGTTAACATGAAACTCGATAAACTACACCATAAAAAAGTGCTCTCAGAATAGAATGCAAACTGGTTAAGGACCTAAAAATACATCTAGATTCTAACTGAACTTCATTTGTTATGATTTTTCTTCCTCGTTAAAATTTGGTTTTTGGCAAGTTGCAGTAAGCTAAATCTTTTCAAAAGTATTTAACTGGATTTGCTATAAAAATTAATGTTTCAGAAATGAGAAAAAACAGTTTGTTAACTGAAAAAACTGTCCACAGCAAAATGAACTTCCTACAGAGGACCAACTATGGTTTCTTTCATCAAAGAACATACTATACATAAATGTAGTTGATATAATTTGAAATCCAGAGGGCATCTGCCACGGTGGCCACTACCGCCCCGTGGCGTGGCGGGTGACAACCACTGTCCTCCTGAGCAGGACACTGCGCAGTGTCCAGGAGCGACAGCGCTAGGCAGGATTCTTTGTGGCCATAGGGTGCAGATGGTCGCCTTGGGACTACCCAAGACTTGTGGCCAGAGGCCGAATGGGCTGGTGTTTGTCCGCTGGTAAGCTGCGGCGGTGGAGACAAAGAGTGAAGGAGAGCGCTCTCTGTTGCTGTAATTCATCTCTTTATTTCCCTGCCCCAAAGGGGCCAGGGGAAAAGCAAAGCATGAAGGGGAGCAACTTGGAGCCGAATCTAATAGAATGCCCTCAGCCCCCAGGAAAAACCCGGGGAACTGGAACCCACTGAGCCCCGCCAGGACATGACCTGCATGGGGAACTCAGGGAGCCACTGAGCCCCGCCAGGACATGACCTGCATGGGGAACTCAGGGAGCCATTCGGCCCCCGGGCAAAGCCCGAGGAACCAGCCTTATGGAAAGGCCAAGAAGTGGTGATGGAATGGTGCCACTGACGGTTGCAAGGGGAAGTTATACAGGGGGAGGAGAATGGGAGGTACAACAATAAAACCAATAAGGGGAAGACATACAATGACAGGTAACCAATCATAACAAACAAGAGGAGGAACTTATCTGAACAAACCAATGGGAAACACAACAGAACAGAACTTTCTAGACATTAATTGAATAAACAATGAATCCATTATTAAACATAAGCTAACTTAACCAATGAGTAACTTAGGAGCTAAGAGGGTTCTGGAAGCAAAGGAGGAGATGAGCCAGTGACACCCAGTGGGTGGAGAGGGAGAACCCTTGTCTCCTCCTCGGATCCGCCCTTGAAGGGGGAGCCTAAGGCGGGAAAATCCACCCACTAGATGTCCTCTCTGATGTATAGCCCAAAAATGGGCTGACGCACCGCAGCAGGCATCTACTTTGATAAAAGTCTTAAATGGTGTCAAATATATAGCTCATATATGCAGGATTGCTGTAATGTTGAAAGTACAGAGAGGGATGGAACATGTTGATGTCTGTACTTTGCAGATAGTTTCCTCCTAGCTTGGATTTAAATGCCACTCGAAATCTTATTGTTGATATATCCTCTGTTCGGGGGGAAAAACATCATTTTGAATAATACCTGTACAGGTGTGCGTGACTGGCAGGGACTGATAAAAGCAGCCTTCATGGAGCTCATCATGGGCAAAATCTACAAGGTCGCACAAAATGCCACATATTTCACTTCTAGGTTGTTTTATGCCCATAAGGTGACATCTTTTAATTCGAGTACACAACAGCAAGAAAAAATTACTTTATTGTATTGTGTACCTTACTTCAGGCAGCTGTGGTAATCTGACAGATTGCTCTAGCTATCAGAAAACCAAATCCTGATGTGCAAAGATCTACACATTATCTGTTTGTTTTACATTATAGAGGCCTAAACTCCCTGCTCTTAGGGTTACAATTGTACAGTTAAAGTAGTAGAAAGAAGGAAGTATGACTGAAAGTGTTGTATAGTTAAATATTTACTTTGGTCTAACACAATATCCAAAATTATAGAAATATTTTGTAAATTAATAAACTTTACAGTACTTGTAGGAAAAGGAGGACACTGTATCAAAGCCATCTCAATGTGTTGTCTTAAAATAACGTTTTTTCTTGTTAAATTTGTCACTCTAAGAGAGAGTCTAAGAGAATCTTACCCTGAGAGAATCTTCAGGAGAATAGCATCTGGTTGGTCTGGCTAATTTTGCAGAAAATGAGGATTTTTAGAGATAGTCTTATGATCAGTCTCTCAAGTACATAATACAGATTGATCTTAATATGCATGTTTTCAGTTGTACATTGCAGAAAACCCAACTTTGTTTCTTGCAGTTACAGTACCTAGTTAAACATAGCATATTGTCGGGGTTTTTTTGAAAGAATTCTTCCTCTGTGATTGTCTTTGTGTTTCATAACTAAGGAAAAGTGAAGGAAATCCAGTCCCTTGTGAAAATAAAGAGCCCCTTACTTTTGACCCAAAGGCAGAAATGCAATGTTTCATCAGATGAAAAGTCAGTACCCAGCTGTGCAATCTTTCTTCTTTATTGTAAAAGTCTGGGAAGCATTAAGTATCAGATATTAAACTCAAAGGTCTTGACAATATCAGTTTACTCTTCTTGCTAAAAATAACCTGAATTAGGCATATCACATTCACAAGGAGTATCCTCTTTGATGTCCCTTCTATCCCTAAAATTATTTCAATGAAATCTGTGCAAAATAACAAACTTTGATAAACCTCTACAATTCTGCTGAAACACTCAAGTTATGTTAAAATTACATCACTGTAAGGAAAAATAAACTTGTATTTGTTGTATAAGCTTTCTTCATCAGCTCACCTGCTACAAATTCCACCTTCACTATTTTTCATTTTTCTGCTAATATTTGCTGGACTATTAAGTACATTTCAGGTTGACCTCAGCCATTCACTGTTGTTTATTGAAAAAAGTAAACTGTCTTTCACTACAAAGAGATTTAACATTTTCCATCTACAATGAAAAGGACAATAGTTTAAGCAAACAGACATTAGTATGTCTACAATAAATCAAAGATCTTCATGGTCAAACACAACTGTTATCTTAGTTTGCAATAAATTTGGTAGGTATGCTGCTTTGCAAAAGTGTAAAAAAAAATTCTAAAAGTCGGAACATTCTTGCTGAAATCTCATTTACAAAGATAGATTCAGACTCCTATTTCTTAGGTTTTTGACCCCTTAGTCCAACATACCTGCTGCCCCTCTATGACGCTTTGAAATCTGTTACACAGTGAACCCAAAATGTAAATTGTGCTCATCTCCAATGCTGAGAAGCTGGACTACAAGGAATACTATTTAATCCCTTTCACAGTGATCTAAATATGCATCTGCTACACCTCCATAAATTACACCATTTTAGGAACTGGCTAAATTGGCATGTTGCGGAACCTGTCTTTTTCTTCCCCTCCTACTATTTAATAATAAACATATCAGTGAGATTTTGCATTAGAACATTCTTCAATGGTCTTGCACTGTGAAATAAAAAAACCACTTCTTTTAATTTTCTTCTATCCATTCAAATATGTTTGGACCTTGTTCCAATCATCTTTTCAACAGTATGAGTATTGTTACACCTAATTTTTGATTTATGTTTCCACATAAAGAACTAAAAAGGCTTAAAGAAATACTTCTCAGGTTATTGCATTGTAGTCTTTGGAAAATCTTTAGCAGATCACTTGCGGGAGTGTTTCAAGGGCAGATCCACATTTAAGTGTCTCAGAGCTCATACTGAAGACTTTTTTCTGTATCTTAATCTATGCCAACCAAATATATTCTTCCACTAAAGTTGTTTGCTTTCAGTTCATGAAAGTTGATAAGATGTCAATACATGCTAGGCGTTAACCATGGTATGCAAACTGAATTAGTTTGTGAGTCTTGCAGGTAGACACATTCCTGTATCTAAATTGCCATGTTCATGCAAAGGAAAATTGCATTTTGCAAATTTATTAGATCTTTATGAATATTTTAAAAATGAATAAATTAAAGAGATTAATACAATTTATTTACACTTGTGTGGTGGGTTGACCTTGACTGGCAGGCAAGTATCCACCAAGCAGTTATGTCATTTCTCCTATATCTATAGAAAAAGAGGAAAAAATAAGATGAAAATGTTTGTCAGTCAGGATAAGAATGGGGAGAAACATACCCAGTATCATGGTGGGCAGACCAGACTCAGCTTTAGGAAAATTAATTCAATTTAGTGTCAATTAATCACAGAATGGTGTCAATAACTCACAGAAAGTGAGTAATAAAAACAGAACCAAAACCACCTTCCCTCCACCCCTTCTTCCCAGACTCAATTTCTGCTTTTTGTATCTCAACAGCAGTGCAAGGGCACAGAGAAAGGGAATTTTGGTGAGATCATAATCCTTCATCTCTGCCACTATTTCCTCACACTCTTCCACTGCTCTGAGATGGGGTTTCTACCATGTGAC
Source organism: Aleadryas rufinucha (assembly GCA_013397815.1). NCBI lineage: Eukaryota > Metazoa > Chordata > Aves > Passeriformes > Aleadryas > Aleadryas rufinucha. Next base: position 674,583 of record VZTH01017184.1, on the reverse strand, counting down.
ACAGTCCTTCACAATCCTCCCCAGTATGAGTCCTTCCCGTAGGCTGCACTTCCTCAAGAACCACCCCATTTTAGGCCCTTTCCATGGATAGAGTCTTCAGGCATGATCTGGCCCTCTCCATGGGCCACAGCTTGTGCCAGGAGACAGCTTCTGAATGAGCTCTCCATGGGCTTCAGCTTTCTTCAGGGCATGTCCATCTGCTGTGCCCTCCACAGGAGGCACTGTGGATGTTTGCTGTCATGCTGTCTTCATGGGCTGTAGAGGGACAACCTGTTTCACCATGGTCTTCTCCTTAGGCTGCAGGGGAGTGCCTGCTCCTGGAGCACCTCCTCCCCCTCCTTCTTCCCTGTCTTTGGCATCTGCAAGGGTGTTTCTCTTCCATGTTCTCATTCCTCTCTCCCAACTGTTCTTGTGAAGCATTTTTTACCCTTTCTTAAATATGTTATCCCAGAGGTGCTGTCAACATCACTGATATTCTCAGCTACAGCCAATGTCAGGACTCTCTTTGGGCCCACTGGAAGTGATTCTGTCTGACATGGGGACAGCTGCTGGTGTCACCTCACAGAAGGCCCCTGTGGCCCCTCTGCTATCGAAACCTTGCCACACAAATCCAGTAAAACTTTCAAAAGACCTTTGACAAGGTCCTTGGCAGGCTACTAAAGAAGTATGTAGGCATAAGATTAGATGCAAGGAATTGATATGGATCAGGAACTGACTCGGAGTCAGGAAACAAATATTAAATGGCCTATTTTTATCAAAAAATAATTTGCTGCAAAATACAAAAGATCAATAGCAGAGTGTCTGGGGATTCTGTGTTATACCCACTGTTCATTATTTTTATTAATGTTCTGGGAAAGGAATTAGCAATGAGGTAAAAAATTGCAGATGGCACAAAATTTTTTTGTTGGTCAAGATTAGAGAGGAATGCAAGGAACTTCAGTTAATTTTATTCAAAGTTAGACACATGGGTAATATTTCATCAACCAAATAGCCAAGTTGATTAAAAAACCTACTAACAACAATCACTGAAGAGGAAAATACCTCTTGTGTGGTCCTAAATTATCTGTACTGTTGGATGAAATAATTTCAATAGTCTCAGCTCAGCTATGATGACCTCAGTTTCATAACCAATTACAGTCAAAACCGAATCTCAATAAATAAAAGCAGCATATGGAACTGCGGAAGAGTATAAAAATATTCATATCTATTAAAAATTAACAAAATATTGTATATTAATTTTACAGCTCAAGAAGGTTAATAGTTTCAAGTGGCTCAGAGAAGGAAGAGAATAACAAACGTATTGAAAGATTTCGAACAAAAACATATGAAAAAATTGATGCGGGTAATATCTGTGAACAGCAATTGATTTTCAGAAGGTAAATGGAGAAATTCTGTTCTAACACAAAAGGGATCTCAATTCAAAATTAATTTTCAAAAATCCTTAAAAATTTTATAATCATGTGCAACAACCTAAAAAGTTAGTTATCCATGCATGCTATGGAGATCAAGAATATTTCAATCTTCAAAAAACAAAGGGATTTTTTACAGACAACAAATAAAACCAAAATGGTAACAGTTAAAAATATCAAATGCTGTGGAAATGAAACCTCTTAGTTCAAGGTTTAAACTTCAACACAGTTACAGGCAATTACAAAAATATCTAAGGTATTTTATTTTTAGTGAGTCTATTACACTCTTAGACACAGAAGCTGCTACTCTTTGATGGAAGAAGAATATATCACAAAAAAAAATGTATGTATTCTCCAGAACATCAACCCCATTTTGCCATCAATACAGCCCTGGCTATGACTGAAAATGTTTCACTTGTCTAAATTAAAGCAACACACTTCATTACCTCCCATGTTAAGAAATCAAAATATTCCACAGTAGACTAGGAAATGGGCTTAGGCTTCCTAAGCTAAGTCTTTTAAGTTAAATACATACCTGGGGAAAGAAAAGTTGAATTTTTAACAGATGCTCCTGGATTTACAGATCAGCTGAATTGGTCTAATTTTTCAGAAATTCTTTTAACTGCTTTTTTAGGTATTTGTAAATGGCAATCAGGCCACTCTTAGGGATGTTAGTGACAGGACTTCTGATGGGCTTTCACTTTTAAACATTACATTACAAACATACCTGTAGCAAAGGTATTTTATCATAATTTTAATTAGATCATATACATAATGGATATTTTACAGATTTCAGATTTTTAATTGCTATTAGTTTATGATCATTTCATTTTGAAAATTAATGATAATAAAATTACAAGTACATACTCTGCTGAAATTTTCTCATCTTGAATATAGTTCATCAAAGATGCTGGAGTGTCTTTAGGTGGAAATATTTGGATATTGTTTCAGACTTCACACCAAAGGCAGCAGTCTTAGAAGTCTCCATTTTCATATTAATGGCACATTATACAGTCTACACTGTCAGTAAGTCAGTCTCACTTAATTGATAGAATAGACATTTTTGCAAACTGAAAATTAAGTAACTATATCATAAGCCTGGTTGGGTTGATACTGTTCATACCACTTTTTTTCCAGAACAATTAAAATTGCGACGTAACCACTCAGAACAGGCCTTAAGCACTTAACACAGCAGTGGAACAGGAAGCCTTGAGGAGACAGTAATCTCTTTAATCATCTCTGGTTGGAGAAAATAGTGGAGGAAAAAAGTACATATTTTTTAGCTGAATTGATTCATTCTTCTACAAATGGAAGGAAAAGCATACTATCAGAAAAAGGAGATGGATGAACTACTTTGGGCAAGGAAAAAAATGCTACATATGAGGGATTAGGTTAGAATAGCATTTGGTCTGATTCTTACCATCAATTCCCACGTTATATTCCCACAGGAAAATGTTATTTCTTATTGAACAGAATAAATCAGAACAATGAATCTTTTGCTATCCTTAATTTTATTGATTACAAAGACCTTTACTCATGGTAGTAGCTTGCCAGGAGTGGTGTCATTTAAGCTGTAGTTTGCAGAAAATAAAATTTTGGGTTCAAAATTTGAGTTGGTATATTCTTATATGATCGTCTGTGGATACAAAAAAAATTGAAACTAATTTCGACAGCACCAGTGGTCTCTCTCAAAGATTATGGTGGAGCATGATGCAGGCATTTAGCATCATAGAGGCCTTATAAGCCTGATAAGCTCACAAGTCATAAGAGCAGATATTCACTGCAGGTCCAGGAAGCACCATTTGACAGAGCTGACAAGACCTGACGCTCAGAAAGGCCCAGTGTCATTCTGACAGCATTATATTGCTTGCTTCTCCAGAGAAATCTTGGTTACCCAGATGAGGCAACACTGCACCTCACTCTGTTGGGCAGCAGCAGCAAACTTGAGAGACAGTCAAGCATGAATTTTGTTTGAATTTTTAGATCTGGTGCACTGCAACCAGCATACGATAACCTTCATGGATTCCCCCCAAAATTAAGTCAAGCTCCTGCATGAGTACATACCATTCTACTGAACTGGAAATGATAAAACTTAATGGACTTCTGACACCCATAAAGCAAATGGAGTTACTGCAAAAACATGCTGAATCACTTAAAAAATATGAGTGTCTAAAAATAGGGCAGAATGTGCTGCTTAAAGGACTGTACACTTTCTTAGGCAATGTCTTCTTTATCCTTAAATTTGTCACCCCTCTCGCGGTGTCTTTTATGTATTCTTTCATTCTTTGCCTTGATAATCTTGTTAAAATGTCTAATAATGAGGACTGCACACTGAAGTCTTTCTTGGTGCATTCTTGTCAAAACTGCTCCCATAAGACTTTTTTTTAAAGAAACAAAGATATAAGTCCAGATAATAGAAATATTTTTTAGTGTTTACATGGATATTACCTGATAAAAAAATAGACTTTTATTTAAGTTCTGATTGAAATCACATTTTTTATCTGCAGGAAAGTAAGTGATGAGAAAGAAATCTCTTTTCAAAGCATATTCTCTTCATATATCACTGCGACAGCATTTTAAATCATCCTCCTGCTGTGGATATATATATATATTCTGGTCCTTATTAGCAACACTGCAAATTTGGGTTATCAAACATGTCCTTGAATAATCAGATGAGGCTTTCATACATAAAGCAAAAAAGATACACTCTAGGAGAGTCTGCCATTTCAAACCTTATTTAAATTGCAGACAATTTCTCCCTTCCTACTCTTGTGCTTGTAAGAATTCTTACACCCATCAGCAGCTGGTTTCATTTAAGATATGGTGATTGCTTTGCTTGATGAAGTATACACACAGGGTGGATAATTTATTGCTAATGCTTGTAGAGTTCTGTGTTAATTGCTGAAAAACAGGAAATATACAGTTGGCTTCTTAGATACCACTGCATTTTTATGTGTAATTTCTGGTAAATAACAGATATTCATATCACCTATGTTCTACTGAAACACAGGCAGCTTCTAGGTTACTACTAGTACTTGATTCTTCTACAAAAGTTCTCAGTGCTTTTGAACACGTGCATGTAAACGGTGATGGACATTACCATGATAAGCAAATGTATGAAAATAATATTTTTTTAAATACAAGGGAAAAAATCATTATTGATTCAGTGTGTCAATATTTTTTCTGCTTGTGCTTTAGTTATTATATTATTCTTCCTTCTCCCTGCTTCAGTTTATTTTCTATAGCATGGATGTAGATAAAAAACTGCAAGTCAACTATTTGCCAATGGAGTATTTGGATGGCTTGTTCAAATATTCAAAGGGCAAGGATCTTAGGCTACAAAAATCATCACAGCTACTTCAGAGAGAAAAGAATTAGTAACTTATTTGCATCCTGAAACACTCCACAGAAGCAGCATCAGCTAGGCACCATCTGTTTTAGAATTTTGAGAAACATTCATTCTGGAAATAGAAAAAACTATGCATTTGAGAAACATTTCATAAGGAATACATAAAACAAATTGTTACAAGATATTTTGCTATTGTGTGTGTGTTTCGTATGAGCAAGAGATTTACATAGGCATCAGTGTGAGGAGTAAACAACTTATGCTGTAACAGTTAAGTCTAGAATCATATGTGAGAAAGGTCATATGTGCCAAGGACAAGTGTAGACTATTTGTGTGTAGAAGTACTGTTTCTTTCAGCCACTGACTGGGGATCAACACTTACAGACTTTGATAGATTCTCAATTGTGTGGGAGTGTGAGCTAATTTACAAGGACAGATCTCCAACCAAAATGAAATGTCACAATTCTTCTGCTCCTTGCTTCTCTGAGCTCACTTTAAATGTCAGGACCCAGAGATTCAAAATGGTGTACACACAAAGATCATTCAGATTTTTTTTTAAATAAATGTAGTGAGTTAAAAAGACATTTATACATGCATACTGAAATTATTTAGTGAAGAAATAATCTTTAATTCTGTTAACAATGTGATTTAATTAGTTTATTAGCAGATATATGCATATGTGGTACTCATTTTAAAGATTCTCACCATGTGGCTGCAAATACTTTTGAACTATAATGAGCTTGAGGAAACTCCAGTACATGGAAATGAGTAATACAAATTTCATAGTGTTATTTCTGTACATTAAATCTATGATGCAATGTTCCTACATACTGATGACTTTAATATTAAAGAAATTAGTTAAATGGCATATGGAAGTTTATTATAGGAGCCACTACTCCAGAATATTTGTATTCTATCCATAAAAAATTTACTCTTAAATATTGGTAGAGCGATCTAATAACCTAGGGGGAAAATGCTGGTTTGGACATTTACTCTTAGCTGAAGGAAACAATCTTCAGTCTCATTTTTTGTGTTTTGCTCTATGACAACTCCAGTGAAGGAGGTGTCTCCCAAACGAGTATAATTAAATGTAAATGGAGTCATAATGTTTCTTCTCAAAAGATGACTGGAAGATCAGAAAAAAAAAAAAAAGGCTTTTCAACTCTAAAAAAAAAGATTTCAGCCATTTACTTCTCACAAAAGGTCCCTATACTGTAGGCTATTATAAGCTTTATGCAGCCAATACTTTTCCAGAACTTGACTGCAAAAAATATACTCTACAGAACAACTATTTCCATCATGCCTTTGACAAAGCCTGAATCTATACTCTTACTCTTGAAACAGTTTTCCTCTGCAGAATATAAGTCAAAATTCACTTGGTTATAAAAAGAGATAACATGTCTCTGTCATGTTGATAAAATGACAGACAGAAAACCTTCAATATTCAGTCCTTACTGCAGGGATAATTGGTGTACTTTACAGAAAATGGAAGATTTAATGAAACAGAAAGACTGAACAGTCAATCCTTGACTTAGGGTTTAGAACTTAAGAAAAAAAGGCTCAGACTGTAAGTCATGATGTTCACTTACCTTGCTGCAGCAGTACAGCTGTATGCTTTCTTGTGGGCTGCTTTCACCACAGCATAGACAGACTCATGTTTTGTCATCATTTGTAACAGGCTTGTTGATTTTTAAGTGCCACCTAAACTTTCCAGCATATTTACAAGCAATCTGTTGAGGTACCACTGAATTCTGGAATTGGGGTGTCTAAAGTCTCTCTTTAAACATGATTTTTGATACTCTGTTTGTGTCCCATATGAGGGTGCTCATTCAGCTGCTGTGGTGATGGGAAGTACAAAACTGCACAATGACCCTCCAAATGTCCATACAAATGGAGAAGGAGTAAAGAGGACAAATATGAGTGAGAAAGAAAAAGGTCACAATATAGCAGAATGGTAGGAAAAGCAGTAGGTAAGCAGAGCCTACTTCTGTTGCCACTTCATTCCTTAAATCAACCAGTATGCATCATAATGTTTATATATGTGCTAATTATTTCAGTCATAAAGGTACTCTATTATGTAAGTCAAGTGAAAACCAGCAATAAACACAAATAGAAGATGCAGCAATTTTTTTTAGTCTATCTGTTCTTTCTGCGTATTTTCCCAAGAGAGTCTTTGTCATTGTAAGTTATGTTCTTCTGGAAGTGTTGCCTCTATGTGTAATTCTGTACATATCAAACACTGGGGATATCAAAAGAGTGAGGATTAGTTTTGAAGTCACTAAAAGACCATATTAATGTAAAGTGCTCTGATGTTCAAAAAAACAATCATAATGTTCTCCACGACAGCAATCACTCTGTCATATTTGTGTATTAAGTAGGCTATATTAAATCATACATAATTATTAAACCATACACCTTTACATTCCACTCAAATTTCAGCATTCTGGCACCATTCTAGAGAGGTAGAAACTTATTTGTTTTAAGGAAAAACTGAAAAACAACATAGTGCTTTGAATGCATATTACTCTTCATTGCACCACACTGTCATACAAAGATAAAAATAAGTTTTCCTAACTTTAGAATAGAAGTGAATTAAGTGCTTCAATGAAATGCAAGAACTTAGAAGGATTTATTGTAGAACTTCCATTAAGTAGAAATTTCTCCAGGAAATCTGTCAAGAAAGCTAAGCAAGAAACTGGTCTAAAAATGCAAGGTGCAAAAATGTACTTGTAGATTTGTAATTTCTGAGAAACACTGCATTTTCATTTAAGGTTTTAGGGGGGCAATGATTTTTGAATTAACTAGGTGACATCACTTTCTCTAAATACAAATATCTGTTACTTAGTGACAGTTCTGGCATGTCTGGCAGAGCACTACTGTGCCCAGTTCTTCAGCAGAAAATTGCTCACTTCCATGCTAATATCAGAAGCATTTTGATTACTAGAATGGAAATTAATTCTTTAGATGGTTTGGTTTTTTCCTTTTTTTTTTTTTTTTTTTTTTTAAATGAGAAGAGCAGTTTGGGTTTTGGCTTTTTACCTCTCTAAGAAGAATACTTTGTGAATTTTTTGTATGTAATTTCAAATCGCCATTTTTACTGCAGCAGAACTTGGCTGCGCATGATTCCAAATCCAACAGAGACTACTAGACTAAAAATAAATCCAGGATATTTTCTTCTAAAACTGTATAAAATAACAAGTGGGTTAAGTAAATTCTACTTCTGTCTGAATGACAGGTCAGTGGTCAGTGATTAACATCTCAAGATCATTCAATTATAGCAGCATGAATCTTACAAGCTCAGCAAGAATGCAAACAAACATTCTAAATGTGATTCTGAGAGATCTAAATTCGTAGGAGATTCAGCTCAAGAAAGAAACCCAGGCCTAATCAGAATGTTAATACACATCATTACGCAAACATTTCAGATTAAATATGTTGTCCATTGATTGGACATGTTTTTATCAGTTATCATACTGTGTCATGATAAATAGTAATTCTTCTGTAGCCTAGATTGTGGCGTCTTACAAGCTCCTTATGTGCCCCTGCCACTGCCATTAGGAGCAAAACCTATGATCCCATTCCTGGGGAGGGAAGGAAAGGGAAAGGTTGTTAATTTTTTTTGTTTTTACCTGAAAATAAAAGAATCTGAGAGTGAACTTATGTGCTGAAGAGTACATCAGGCAATCATGGAAGTAAAAGGAATGAAACAGAAGTCAAAGAACATTCTAAAATCCATTTCCACCTAAATTACGAAACATCCTTAGCCAGCCTTATTATTAGATTTTTCATCTTGAGAGGATGATTTTGGGAAACTTACTCTTAAAAATCATGTGTGAATGACACCTAGGTTTTGCAGCAGTACTTCCTGTATCTAACAGAGACAAAAATGCTTCATTCAGAAAGAGGGTAGAGAGTGCTATATGTTAGTTAAAAGCCATAAAAATGAAAATAAATTAATTTTCATTTTTAAAATGTGTCCTGTAATAAATGTAGCATACCTACACCTCATTGCTGCCACTAATTTTGTACAGTGTTGTGAATCCCTCTTTGCCAAATGGCTAATCAGGGTGCGAAGGTATAGGAAATTGGCGTGGGCATTTGGCCATGTCCCCAATTCATTGCTTTTAGAGATATGATTCTGTATACTTGTAACTTGTTGTTTCTCAACTTTCTGTGTAGAGTGATGGAATATGGATAAAGCACAGTAGTTTCTGCAAGAAAAGAAAACTGGATTCTGTAGAGATGTGCCATCAGTAGGACTACAGAATAGGACGGTATCTCCAAAATAGTTATCACCTAAAATTCCTTGAAGAGAATCAAAGTGGATTGCTGAATACATGGAGACAATTTTCCAGGGACTGCAAAACAGAATGCAGATGGTTTTATATTCCCAGCTACACTGGACAGCAAGTGAAGAAGGAATTTTCTGTCAGGCAAAACCCTGTGCTTCCAGACTGAAAACCCCTGCTTCCCCCAACCAGTTGTATATGTTTCTTTGCTGTAAGGTGTCTCCTAGCTTTAAATGACCAAAGATTTAAAAGAGCAGAGTTCCTAAAACAATCTAAAAGAAGTGCCCCCCCACCAAAAAAAAAGGATCAAAAAATCCGCTAGATGCTTCATATTTGACCATGTTTGAAATATTGAAACAAAATTAATCTTAGGTCTGTTGTAATGCTATGAAGATAATGATTTTAAATACACAACAACCTCATAAGTGCAGATGAAGAGAGGCTTATATCATACTCTAGCTGAAAAAGAAGAATCCACAAAATTAACAGTGAAGCTGTGAAAGGACTGAAAACGTTACTTGCTCATGATTTCCAATTTACTCAATGTTCAGCTCAGTTAAAGGTAAAAAAAATGGCAGTGACCATAATTTAGAAGGAAGAAAGATTTGGAACAAAATCCTAAGCCATCCCTCACTCCTTTTTTATCTGTGATTTATAACCCAGGTTAAATCTTGAAATAAGGCAATTCCTGTCAGTACAAATTATTTTCTTCAGCAATTCTCTGTCATAGAATCCTAAGAAAGACATTGCTGTTATAGGGAAGAATCTCTCACTGTTTAAGCTTTTTACAGTATTATAAGTAATTTTACTGAATATGTTGCTGTTTTACTGAGCTGGGAGAAAATTGTTGAGTTCAATCTGTTAAATGCAAGAATTGACCATTTCAGTTGAACAAGTTTGAGTGTTTACTCTATTAGTGACTGGAAAGCTCTAAAAGGACATCAGCTAACATAGGCATATTGTATGTATTGTAGAGCTTTAAAAATAAGGAAAAATATTTGCTTTTGTTGTATGACCTACAATCTTACCTACAAGTATATATACATTATATATATATGCATTTGATGTATATATAATACATGAAATATTCAAGAGATATATTATATGTAATTATTGTATATAATTATTGTATATATTATTGTATATAATACGTAATGTATAATTTATTGTATATCATATATATTGTATATGTATTTTATACATATACATGTGTATATACATATATTACTTGTCTGCCTCAGTAGCATGTGCTGTTTTTTTTCAGTGCAAATGGAGATCTCTGCAGCAAGATGTTGATTTCTTTCTTTAAAGAGCTTTTCTTTTCCTGACTTACTTGTTTTCTGACAATAAAAGCTATGGAAGTATGAAATGAATTTTTAACCTTTGTGTGATGCTAGATAATTGTGATGCTAGATTGGCTTTTTCCACTTCCTGGGGAGATGATTCTGTGATTTTCTGATCAGTGCAGGCGAGTCCAGAGCGATTAGAATTATGTTTCCCTCATCACAATCATTAGAGAACATGAAAAACTATATATTAATTTATACTGATTTAGCTTCAGTTGTTGCTCAAATGTCCTTCCGAGATTTACTCTGAAAATTAAATTGACATAACTATTAAGCAATACATATTTATGTAGTGGCATATACATATTTATATGTATGTGTATAAAACATGTCAGACCTGTGTGAATCTGACATTCAAGTAGCGAAACACTACAAAAAGAGTCTTTTACAACAGAAGCCTAACTTTTAAAACTTCCTTTGAATTCTCGAGGTCATTCTGTTCTTTTTCCCATCCTCTTCTGTGACACAGACTATGAAAGGCACAGACAATATCTGAAAGGCCTGAAATAAAATTGCATCAAGGCTGCTTGACGAAACAGAATTGCCACAAGTCTGTGGGGTCTGACAAGATCTACCCCAGTGTCCTGAGGGAACCTGCTGATGTTATTGCCAAGCTGCTCTCCTTCGTATTTGAGAAGTCATGGTGGTCAGATGAAGTCCCTGCTTTCTGGAAAAAGGGAAAAATTATCCCTAATTTTAAAAAAGGGAGAAAAGACACCGGTATCTACAGACTGGTGAGCCTCACATCTGTGCTTGGGAAGATCATGGAGCAGAGCCCCATGAGGTAAGGTCAGGACACATTCAGTACAAGGTGGTGATCTGAGACAGCCAGAACAGCCTCACCAAAGGCGAATTGTGCCTGACCACTCCAATGGCCTCCTATGATGGAGGGACTACAACGGTCCTCCGGGGAAGACTGACCAACATCATCTACCTCGGCTTCTGTAAGGTCTTTGACATGTTCCCACATGGCATCTTTATCTCCAAATCGGAGAAAGATAGAATTGAAGGGTGAAATTTTGGTGAATGAGGATGGATATCTGGATTCACTCAGGCAGTGAGTCACCGTCAATGGTTTTATGCCCTGGTGGAGACTGGTGGCAAAGTGGTTCCCTCACAGCTCAGGTATGGGACCAGTGCTCTTGAATATCTTCATCAATGACACAGACAGTGGGATTGAGTGCAGCCTCAGCAAGTCTGCAGATGACACATAAATGAGCAATGCAGCTGACGTAACAAATGAACAGGATACCATCCAGAGGGACCTGACAAGCTCAGGGAGTGGGCCCACGAGAACCTAGTGAGGTTCAACAAGTTCCAGTGCAAGGTACTACACCTGGGTTGGGCCAGTTCCAGACATTAGTACTAACTGAGAGAACTCATTTAGAGCAGCCTTGTGGAGAAGGACTTAAAGTTTGTCATGGATGAAAAGCTGGACAGGAGCTAACAGTGTGTGACCACAGCCCAGAAATCCAATCACATCCTGGGATGCATCAAAACAGAAGTGACGAGCAGCTTGAGGGAGGTGATTCTCCCCCTATTCTCTGTCTTGACGAGACCCCCACTTAGAGTGTTGTGTCTAGCTCTTGGGACCTCAGCAGAAGGAAGACATGGACCTCTTGGAGTGGGCCTAGAGGAGGGCCATGAAGATGATCAGAGTGTGAGGTTCTATTTGGCCTGGAGAAGAGAAGGCTCTGGGGAGACCATATGGCAGGCTTCCAGTACATAAAGGGGATCATAAAAACAGAGAAATATTGACCTTTTATACGGGCATGTGGTGATAGGAAATTTGGGAATAGTTTTAAACTATTTAAAATTTTAAAAATTAGTCATTTAGGTTAGATGTGAGGAAGACATTCTCTACTCAGAGGATACAGGATGTGAAGTACAGGAACAGGTTGTCCAGGGAAGTTGTGGATGCCCCATCCCTGAAGGTGTTCAAGACCAGGTTGCACTAAGCAACCTGGTGTAGTGAAAGGTGTGAACCCTACCCATGGCAGTAGGGTTGAAATTTCCAGCCTAAGCCATTCAATGATTCCATAACATACCTTCTTATCACTGGCAATTTTAAAACTAGGCAAATAAATCAATTGAACACTTTTAGAGTTATAATACTTTAATGATGTGAGGAACTATTAAAAATTTTAAAAACCTGGACAAAGTTGAAATAGTTAAGACCTTTCCATAACGCTGGCAAGTAGAACATTTCAAGTTTGTTTTATTACACAGCATGGAAACCACACACTGAGACCTCAAGTGGGAGAGGAATTTCCATAAAACTTTTGCACTATGTGAAATGAATGATTGTTTTTATCATATTGCAGCTAAATGAAACATTGAATTAACTTATTTGGCCACATAAAGAAACAGTAGAAACACATAAAGTCATAGGTCTTCACTCCTTCTACATCTTTGTATTCATTTCACTAGCAGTCACATTCAGAGCAATAAAGAATATTAACATTCTTGAGCTGGGAAGATAAATGACTACTTGCGAAGTATAGACAGAATTGCACTCCAGAAAGCAAAGTTTAATAGATAACCAACATATTCCATGATTAAATTTCATATTACAGAGGTAGTCAATCTTTCTCAGGCCAAGAAAAGAAAGCATACAGTGTGAAAGAGACACAGAGAAAATACGGAGCTACAGCATCTCTTACACCATTCTTCCCTTCCTCTCACCTTCCCCACAATAGTCTCTGAGTCACAAGAATATATCACAAGCCCATACACTTACCACACACACTAGCTCTTGGCTCCAGCTCAATTCAGAAGACACAGTTTCGAAAAAATAGTAAGAAAAAGGGAGAAGCATAAATGTGAGACATGCATCACTCTGTTGGCCATTCCTGTCACAGAAGAAACTCACTGAGTGAGAAATCAGAAGCCATTTGTCCCAGGAAAAAGAAAAATCACCACATGAGAAGTGCTGCGGTGCGTCAGCCCATTTTGGGCTGTACATCAGAGAGGACATCTAGTGGGTGGATTTCCCCGCCTTGGGTTCTGCCTCCGAGGGCAGATCCGAGGAGGAGACATGGGTTTTCTCTCTCCACCCACTGGGTGTCACTCCAAGGCTCATCTCCTCCCTGATTCCAGAACCCTCTTAGCCCCTAAGTCACTCATTGGCTAAGTCAATTTATGTTTAATAATAAGTTCATTGATTAAGCAATTAATGTCTAGAAAATTCTGTTCTGTTGTGTCCCTCATTGGCTGATTCAAATAAGTTCCTCCTCTTGTATGTTATGATTGGTTATGTGTCACTCCTTATCATTTCCTTATTGGTTGTATCCTTGTACCTCCCATTCTCCTCCCCCTGTATAACTTCCCCCTGCAACGGCCAGTCGGCGCCATTCCATCGCCACTCCTGAGCCTTTCCATAAGACTGGTTCCCCGGGTTTTGCCCGGGGCAGAATGGCTCCCTGGGTTCCCTGTGCAGGTCACGTCCTGGCAGGGCTCAGAGGATTCCAGCTCTCCGGTCACGTCCGGGGGCTGAGGCCATTCTATTAAGGCCAGGCTTTAGGTTGCTCCCTTCATGCCTTCCTGTTTCCCATGCTTGGGGCAGGGAAATAAAGACACGGATTATGCAAAGAGAGCGCCTCCTTCGTCTTTCATCTCCGTCGCCGCAGCCCAACTTAACCTGGCGAGTGTCCATGTGGGAGGACAGAAGCTATGTCGCCTACCAGGCTCACCGGGCTGCCTGGGTAGCAGCGGCAGAGAAGGACAGTCCATAATTCTTTAATTCAAAGACCTGAAGAACTGTGACTTTTCTGTGTAACAGGAAAGCTGAAAACACTTGTTTCATGTACTGACTCAAAACTATTCTAAGAGATCAGTGTTTTGCAGGTATCTACAATTTGAACAGTTTTTAGTTATCATCAGTTCTCATACTTTTAGCCTCCCTTGTCTGCATTTTGAGGTTTAAATTGTCTTCTGTGAATTCATCTATCAGCAAGAAGTGGAGTTTGCTCCCTTTTGTATAATTATAATTTGTGTTATTAGGGACAAGGAGGAAGGAAGGAGGGGCATCAATAAAAGTTCTACCCTTGGCTTAAAGAAGAGAGAAGAGGAGTGGAGAGGACAGGACAGGACAGGACAGGACAGGACAGGACAGGAAGATTAAAGATACAAAGAAAGAAAAAAAATGCAAAGGAAAAAAGAATGCAAAGGAAAAAGGAGAAAAAAAAAGGAAGAAAGGAAAATAAAAGACTGCAAAGCACTGACAAATCTCTGTAATACAACAAAGCAGGGAAAACATAAAAATAAATATTTGGCTCCCACTTTCATCATTATTTCCCTGAACATTCATTTTCTGAGTATAGGCTAAATTTACATCAAGTACTCACCTTGTATTTTTAATTTCACCAGGAGTATTTCCAAGATCGATTTTTGTTTTCTTATAAAAAAATAATTTTCTATCCTGACATAATGTCGGGATCACTTACTTTTAAAGGGAACTTGCAAAGTAAATATCACGTACAATAAATATGGTGGTAGACGATGACAAACAAGTAGGCAGGAGGGAAACAATTTCTGATATAAACAAAAGAATTGACCACGTGATTATATAAAAATTCTTGTTTATTGAGAAAAATGCTATGTTTCTATAGTCCCAATTCCTCACCATTTTAATCTAATTTTATGTTGCTATTTACCTTGTTAATTTTAGAGACTAAGGTTAAAATATTGAAGCTGGTAATACAATATTAAACTTTGCCAAGATGTGATCGAAGCTACCGATTGGTTTGCACTGCTCTGTTGCTTCACATTCATAACTTCATCATGAAACATTGCCTCTTAATGGAAGGCAACATTTGTAACCTACATTTGTAATACTGCTGTCAGAATAAAAATTTTACCCAGCTGTCCATAAGAACAAATAGTCTGTAAATTAAGAGAAAATGGACAAGACAAGAAGTTTAAAGAGCTATGCTCTCTTTTTTGTAATTATTTTTCTGTAACTCTTACAGTTTTTGTTAACTTAAAAATTTGTTTCCTCTTGCAAAGACATCTGAAACTATAATTAAAAGCAGATTTTATTTCTGGTCATTTTGGAAACAGAAATCACTAATTTCAGAGAGCATTGGCTTTTTATTATATTCTTGAAGACTCACTAAAAAAAAATTCATTATATGTCTGTCCCCTTAGTGTAAACCCTAATTGTCACTTAATCTGAGTAATCTTTTACCAGATTACGTTTACACTGTAATGGGTTTTCCTTTTTTTCTTGGTGGTGCCTGTATGAGTGGCTTCTGTAACCAGCTGCCAGAAGATTCTCCCATGTCTAATAGACCCAGTGCCAGATGGCTCATAGCTGGACCTGCTGTTGGTCAGGGCTGAGCCCATCAGTGACAACGGTAATGCCTCTGGGATAACAGATTTGAGACGTGGAAAAAGATACTGTGCAGGAGCAATTGCAGACAGAGACAAAAGGAGTAAAAATACATGAGAGAAACACTCCTGCAAGGTCAGTGAAGAAGGAGGTGGAGGAGATGCTCCAGGTGCTGGAGCAGAGATTTCCTGCAGCCCGTGGAGATTCATGGGAAGGCAGAGATCCACCTGCAGCCTGTGTAGAAGACCCACAGCGGAGCAGGTGCACATAGCCTGAAGGAGGCTGTGCAGCCATGGGAAGCCCATGCTGGAGGGACCTCTGAGCAGGACTGTGGACCTGTGGAAAGAGGAACCCATGTGGGAACAGGTTTGCTGGCAGGACTTGTGACCCCATGGGGGACCCATGCTGGAGCAGCCCGCTCCTGAAGGACTGCACCGCAGGGGAGGGACCCACAGGGGAGCAGTTTGTGAAGGACTGTATCCTGCGGGAAGGACCCACACTGAAGAAGTCACAGAGGACTGTCTCCTGTGGGACGGACCCCGCAGTGGAGCAGAGGAAGAGTGTGATCAGTCCTCCTCCTGAGGAGGAAAGAGTGGCAGAGACAACGTGTGATGAACTGACCACGGCTGCCATTGTCTGCCCTCCTGCACTGCTGGATGGAAGGAGGAAGAGAAAATCAGAGAGAAGCTGAGCCCATGAACAAGAGAGACATGGGAGAAACACACTTCAAAATTTTGGTTTTACTTCTTACCCTTGATTTGATTGGTAACAAAATTTTTTGCATCTCCAGTCTATTTTGCCCATGATCTGTCCCTGTCCTTATCTCAACCTATGACACTTTCATTGTCCTTTCTCTTCTCTTTCTCTTTCTAGCTGAGGAGTAGAATGATAGCACAGCTTTAATGGACACCTGTCAGGCAACCAGGGTCAACACAGCCCAACTTCATTAGATATCTCCACCAAATCTACTAGTTCAAGTGTTACATTTTGAGAATTAGGATACTGTTTTGTTTCTATCTGTCATCTTAAAATCATCTGAAGTGAGCTCTGTTTCTTCTCTGAATGATTTTGAGCACACTTAATATGTGACAGGTTTTGTTTCCTAACCAATATTACATTCATCAAAAACCTGACTCCCTCTTCCAAAGACGAGTTTAATGAGAATTACACCTCACACTGTAGCAGCACTAATTGATCCTGTGCTCACCTACCAGCCAGAGCAGAAGGAAGCCTTCTGAGGAGAGCCAAAAGGAGCAGCACCATTTGGGCCTCCTCTAGTCTCTGTTTTGAAGGAGCCAGGCAAACCTGAAATGGGTAAGATGCATTTCCAATTTCAGTGTAGAACAGTGTCCTAAAGTGTCATCTCTAACCTCTAGATGTGAGATCTAACTTCTAAGATCAAAAGCTTTTCTTCTTTTCAGTCAGTGTTAGTCCTGCTCAATATAATTAAGGTATTTAATACTTTCAGACTCTCAAAAATGTAAAATATCAAGGCTTTACCAGAAATACTACTTGGTAGCAGCAGCAAGAGCAGTAAATTGCATTTTACCTTCAAAGTCAATTACATCAGGCCAATAATTCTTCCTTACTTTTTACTGCAAGTCTACTGGAGAATTCACTTCATGTAAAGATTAATTTTAAAATTCCCAAATGGCTAGTATCACAGAAGCTTAAAAATTAAGGGACTACCAATAGATTTTTCAGGACTCAAACAAGAGCCTGAGCTGGTGTAAATGCATCACAAAATCTGCATAACCTATTAATGCAGTGCAGCTTCAAAGCGTAGAATGAGGCATACGGAAACATGCAGAATTGAAATAATTTGGGGCAGTGATACATTTCAGGAGGTTGTTAGAAGTGTGATATGAATTTTTAAAATTGCTTTTGTTTAAGAAATATTAAAAAAGGAAAATACAGTTGGATTTGAACCTGCCATTCACCCTTGTCTTGTCACTACATACCCTTGTAAAAAGTTTCTATCTTTCTTGTAGGCTTCCTTCAGGTACTGGAAAGCCTTACTTAGGTCACACTGAAGTCTTCTCTTTTCCAAGCTGACCAATCCCATTTCCATCAGCCTTTCCTCATAGGAGAGGTGCTCCATCCTTCTAATCATTTTTGTGTCCCTCCTCTGTACTCTCTCCAATGGTTCCATGTCCTTCCTGTGCTGGGGACCCCAGAGCTGGATGCAGCATTCCAGGTGGGATCTCACCAGAGCAGAGCAGAGGAGCAGAATCCCCTCCCTCGCCCTGCTGCCCACACTGCTTTGGATGCAGCCCAGGACACGTTTGGCTTTCTGGGCTGTGAGTGCACACGGCCAGGTCATGTCCAGCCTCTCACCCACCAGCACCCGCACATCCTTCCCAGCAGGACTGCTCTCAATCTCTTCATCCCCCACCTGGATTGAAACCAGTGGCTGTCCCAACCCAGGGGTAGGACCTTGCACTTGGCCTTGTTAAAGTTCATGAAGTTCCCATGGACCGAATTCTGGAGCTTGTTCATGTCCCTCTGGATGGCATTCTGTCTTCAGGAGTGTCACCACTCAGCTTTGTGTCACCTGAAAATGTGCTGAGAGTGCACTTGATCCCTTTGTCTATGTGATAAAAAAAGATACTAAAGAACACTGCTCCCCATACAGACCCTGGAGAGCACCACTTGTCACAGACATCTGTCAGGACTCTGAGCCACTGACCACTACCCTTGAGATGCAACCATCCTACCAATTCCTTACCCATCTAACAATCCACCCTCCAAATTAACCTCTCCAATTCAGAGAGAAGAATGTTGTGGGGTGTCCATCAAAAGCTTTACAAAAATGCAGATAAGTTTTTTCCGTAGCTCTTCCCTTTCCCATGGATGGAATCACTTCATTGTAGGAGGCCACCAGGCTGGTCAAACAGAACTTGCCCTTGGTGAAGCCATGATATAAGTATATACATGCTGTAAATAACAACAGCAAGTGGAATATGAGTCAGTAGTGTGGCAGCCAGGACAACCCGCAGTGTCCTGGGTTGCTTCACACACAGCAAAGCTGTGTAGGTCAAGATGGCTGCCACACACTGCCCTGGCTCCACCCTGAGTACTGTGAGCAGGTTTGGGTGCCTCAATAGTGGAGGACATTGGAGAAGTGGGGGAAGCTCATGGAAAGGGAGAATAGTATCTAACTGTTAAAAGACAGGGAGTACTAGTTAAGGAGAGTGTAAAAATCTGGATGTTGGGTGTAAAAATGGTACAGGGTATGTGGTATAAGCTGTAAGTGTTGGGAAGATATTTCAGTAATGGGAATTAAATACAATGGAATGGTTGGAAGACAT
Source organism: Aleadryas rufinucha (assembly GCA_013397815.1). NCBI lineage: Eukaryota > Metazoa > Chordata > Aves > Passeriformes > Aleadryas > Aleadryas rufinucha. The sequence continues at coordinate 655,550 of VZTH01017184.1, read as the reverse complement.
GTAAATGTATTGAATTATGTAGAACTGAGCATGACACAACTGATATGGAATAAGGAATGGAAACTGTAGTGTCTGGCTGGGATGGAGTTAGCTTTCCCCGTAGAATCCATCATAGCGCTGTCCTTGGTACCTAAAAAGGTTCTGATAACACATCAGTGTTTTGGCTACTGCTGAGCAGTATTCCCACATCAAGGCATGTCTCTTGACAATCCGCTGTCTCTCCAACATCCCCCTGGCCCCTAAAAGCCAGGAGGCTGGGCGTGTGGGCAAGAGACTGTGAGGGTACATAGCCAGGACAACTGACCAAAGCAGCATTCCATAGTGTATGACATCTGCTCAGCAATAAAAACTAGGAATCTGGGGAGGAAGGAGCAGCAGAGACGAGAGTGTGATGAACTGATAGTAACTGCCATTCCTTGTCCTCCTGCACTGTGCAAGAGAAGGAGCTAAAAGATTCAGTAGTAAAGCTGAGCCTTAGAAGAAGCAAGGGATGGTGGGAAGAGGTTTGAACATCTGATTTCATTTCTCATTACCCAACTCTGATTTGATTGGTAATAAATTAATTTCTAAACATCTAGTCTGTTTTGCCAGTGCTGTTAATTGTTGAATAATCTTTCTTCCCTGGTCCAGTTGAGGAGGGAGAGTGATAGAGCAACTTAGTGGGCACCCAGTGTCCAGCCAAGGTCAACCCACAGTCCTCATGGGGAATTCCTGAGGGAACTGGCATTATTTAGCCTGGTGAATAGGACTCTGTCACGAATCGGATGTGGGGGTTTAAATTAACCCTACCTCCTGCCCAGGCCTCTGGCAGCAGGTAGTATTTTTATTGAGGTGGCCAGCACCCCAAAACCCACTCTCATTCGTAAGTTCTTTTAATAATGACTGATTCTGTCTATTATAGAATGAATCATTTATTAATAGACAAGAAAACTCACAGGCATAAAGACTTAAAGCAAATTAATACTACACAGGAATAAAACAAAGGAAAACACTACTAGTAGTAACATACAGTGCACGATAAGATACCTCTTTCACTTACAGCTAGTGAAGAAATAGTATAAGTTAGGATTCAATGTATCTTACCATCCAATTGCTGGTGGGGCACACATCCTTTCACTCAATCCCTTAGGGAAGTAACCACGAAACCTGCGTCCAGACTTCGGGGAGAAGTTTGAACACATTTCAGGGTGTAAGAAGCTTCTGCCTCAGTGGTGGTTCAGTGTATCTTTTATAGTGTAAAAGCTGTGGCTCTTAAGTCAGTAATGTCTTTCATGTCTTCCCCACATCAGCTCTGCAGACTAAGATGTAGATTCTTAGCTGAGGTTTGGGCATCAGAGATGATTCCTGCTGGGCCTTTAAGCCCTTGGCCTATCATCTCTTTATGCACCCGTTATCAGTGGTGGGGGGGGTTAGATGTCCTGCCACAGACTCAGAGGAGAGATCTTACCATTTTCTAAGTCTACTTCAAAGGACGTTGTAGAGAAGTTTCTGTCTCTTCTCCCAAGCAACAAGTGATAGTACAAGAGAAAATGGCTTCAGGGTAAATATTCAGGATGTAATTGTAATACAGCATCTTGTAAATAAACTGGTGAAGACAGTATTTTTTGAGGTAAACCTGATATACAAAGATAGACATGATTCTTAATTTGTCTAGAGGTGTCTGCTCAATTACTGAGCTACACTTTATATCTGATACTTTCAGGAATTTAGACAGTATCCGCATATAAGAGTTTCAATGAGAGAACTTAGATCTTTCCCTTAAATATACAAGATCACAAGCTTAATCTTACTACCATTCCTTCACGTCACATTATTAAATTATCAAATACGCAGTAATTTTTGTATGAGCCTTATAAATAATAGGAATTTTGGATTTTTTTTAGCTACATGTGCCAAAATACATGGAACAATATGAGTTATTGTGAAGCAACAAAACCTCTATCCTAGCCAAAACTGTACACCCGGAGAGATTGTGAAATATCCATCCATAGAACTACTCAAAACCAGACTGCATATGGTCTTGGGGAACCTGCTTTGGTTGACCCTTCTTGAGCAGGGTAGCAGGATGAGATGGTATCCAGAGTTCCTGTCCAATGTAAACAATTCTGTGATTCTGTGATAGCTGAAGTCTTTGCATGCAACAAAATATTGAGAAGCACTTTGGTGTAGCAGTGAAAGTTGGGGGTTTTTTCCTGTGTCTAGGTTAACTGGAAAAAGGTGCTAGAGGAGTAATTAATTTGAAAGTAACAATGACAAATTAAGAGAGGAAGAGCTCACAGAAAATTAAAAATGCTGGATGATAGAATTCTGAACTTTGTGTTTAAATTTTTCCTTATTATTTATTTAAAAAGTAGAATGAAACCTAACATACCAGTTAATGAAAATAACAGATGGCAAAAAGACAAACTATTAGTACTGCTGCATAACCATTGGTTAAAAAATACCCAACAATTCTGAAAACAAAGCCCAAACACTAACTTTAACAGCCAAGAAGTAGTTGTGATTATTCAAAAGCTCTTCTTGTTTTTATCAAATTTTATCAAAACTATGTGGGAAAAAAGTATGTGAACAGGCAGTATTTGAACGTCCACGTGGCTGGACATATAGTACTGGAATTGCCTTGGAATAGACCAAGAAAGATGTAAGGAATGAATATCCAACTATTTTCTCAGAAGAGATAGGAAGCCAGCTTCATCTCCTGATATAATGACCAGATCACATGGGAAGTCTAGTATATAAAATAAAAATACTGATGTGGTCTTTGTTGTGAGGTACGGTGTTGTGGTCCCTTGAGTAAAATGGTGCAGACCCGTCTGCCTCTGCATATCCATTGTGCAGAGAGTGGAACCAGAATGAATTATCTGATTTCTTGAGAAGTACATGAAAGAATGGCAATAAATTATTTGATGCATACTAAAATCCAGGCAGAAACTGAGATATATATGCAGTGTTAACAATTATGAGACTGGCCCTTGAAGTGGAACAGTAAATGGGTAAATCTGACCGTTTATATAGACTTGTGGTGTCTGTTATGTTGGTGTTTTTCTGTTTTGTACTGATATACAGCCAGTTCATTAGGACCACACAGAAGGCAGACCCAGCTGCTACCTACAAAGACATTCTCCCTGTCCTGATAATTAAATATTTGATATAAATCAGCATGATGCCACTTTCAAATATCCCATGGATCAGGGATTAAGATTTCTGTGTGCAGAGGTAGACATCTGTTAAGATTTAAATATTTAATCAAATATGCTTACATTCTTGTCTCATCTTTACAGATCTCAGGATACTTCTGATGAATTTTCCAAATCCTGCTGTGTGCTCCAAGTCCTTCAGGCAAAGGATTTCCATTGCTACCAGAACTTCACTCATTTGTTTCTTGAACTATGATATCAAGCAAATGCAACTGGAATCTGCATAGAAGAGCTTTCCTCTAGGACTTTTCTTACTAGTTGCTAATAGTGACTTTGTGGAAATGAGTGCATTTTTTTCTGTTCTCGAAGTAAAACCAAAAATGAGTGCAAGCAAAAACCTTGAAACTGGTGTGCTCATGCTGAGATGTATTAAAGTACTCTTACCCAGGATGGTGTAAATAGCTTCCTTAAACACCTATATGTTATTTGTGTCAGACGGGTATTCACTAACAGTGCTTTAGGAAATATCTCCTATAATGTTGTTGCAATTGCCTGACTTCCCTTACACTTTACTACTTCCTCCCTCTCCTCCCACCACCCCATGAGTCCTCATGGTATACCTTGACAGACTTCTAAAGAGTTAATGAGGACTAAGTAAAATTACTTTGGTTAATTTTCTTGTGTTCTTCCTCATATATCCCCTTCATGACAAAATTAAATTTAAAAGTTGTATTGATACAGTAAGTACCCCAGGTGTTCAGTCAACAAAAAACATTTAGAGCAATTTTATATCTGTCACAACCACTTAATATTTGATAGTTATGGAAATGAAAGGATCTTCCACAAAAGGTGTGACTTTCAAACTATACAATGATCCAGTGATGAAATGATTTTCTGGGTTTGATGAGCATGCAATGTGATCTAAGATGATGAAATAAGTGTTTGAGATGTTGCTTGCTCTACTTTCTGGTACATCTTAGCTTAGAGTTTGGAATTTGACTTTAGATGTGCCATCTGTAAAGGGGTTTTTTCAATGGTTTAACAACTGTAGAGAATGTGACTTAAAGTATCTGCAAGTTTGTGAAGTACTGGAAGTGTGAGGTACAGTTTGTCTGTGGAGTGTAGGGTGACAGTAGATTCACTGTTTTTTCTCCCTAGGGAGCCAGATTGAAAGCCAGATGCAGGCTTACTCCTGCATGGCCTCTTTCTTCTCTGCCTCTCTACGTCATACAATAAACTCAGATGAAAAATACTTTGGTTACTTCTGTGCTTGAAAGCAACAAGTTGCTGCAAGTCATGTTTTATTCCTGCTGGTATTATTACTTACACATATCAGGAAATGTGTGCTTCCACCAAGACCTAAATATTACCTGCCCTGATTGCAAGAAGATGTCTAAGCCACTGACTACATTAATTCCACACATCCATATAGCGTGAACCACAGATCTGCTTTCCAGTTGTCTGTGGACCATTTACAGTAGCATTTACTTATACACTGTGAAAGCTCCTACAGTATGTGACAGCCTCTCTTCTTACATAATTTGGAATGCTTTTAAAATACAGCTTTTAACATAAAGCTAAAGAGTCTTTATTAGATTAAATATAATATAAAGGCAACTATAGCATCCCTTTTTCTACACAGGAAAAATTGCTGCTACATTTACAATAGAAATTTGACTTCTTTATAAAGAATGTTAGAAAGTTCATGGCATCAGCTACTATTCAGTCATCTCCTGATAAGTAGTAAAGTTTCAGTAGACTTTTGTTGATCATCTGGAATGACTCTGTATTTTACAAATCAGTTTCTTATGCTTATCTTAAATATCCTCTGCTATCCTCTTATCATATCAGTCGACAGTTGTGTATCAGCAATAATATCATGATGCTTATTCTCTCTTACGTAAATTTTCTAGTGCTGTGCTAGATTTAGTAATTTAGCTCTTTAATGACTTCTCTAATTAAAACTTCTATGTAATAAAAATCTCTATGCAGCTGTTGATTCCTAGATTCTGTAGATTTACAGTCCCATGTAAATCTGGATGTTATGGATGTTACTTCACTCCCTGTGTTGCATTTTATTTCAAAGTCTTCATGCATCCCTTCTTTGTTTGAAGCACTTGTATGACTGTTTCTATCGTTGTATTTTGTAATTTTTGTCATGTCTCACTAAAACCAGCAACTGTACTCTGGTTTTGCCTTAGTTCAATTTATAAATAATAAATTACAGGCCTACAACCCTTCATGTGAAAAATGCACAAGGAGTTTCCTGGAGCTTTGATGTAGGAAAAGTGTGTATCTATTTTTTCTATTTAGCTTACATACTGACCAGGCAGTTAGATGTCCTCCTCTATAAAGGATGTTAAAGTTTTTTTCCTTTGCTGCCACTCATTAAAATAAAATGCCAACCTCATTTGCATCACAATTACCTATAAGTAACAAGGATGGGTCTTTAAAATGCCTGGGGAAACATTAACAATATTTTCTACTTGCCAGAACAATAAAGACATTAGCCCCCCCACTATCTGTCAAATTAATTCTACATGCTGACATCTTGAAATGCATTTAATCTGCCATTCTTTAAAGTCAAATAATATCTCTTTTTACTTGCCTTCTTTCTGAGCAAAAATTTCCAGTCTTCAATTTAATTTTGTGACATCTTTTCTATATCCTGCTTTTTTTTGTCATGTTGCCTCTTGATCTCTTAATATCCTTTTTGAGAATATGTCTAGTGGTAACGCACTGAAGAAATATGGATCATTTTGCATCTATTTAATAATGTCAGAGCAAAATATGAAATAGCTTGCAGTTGTAATATTTCCTTGAGGTAAAGCTGTGAGAATGATAATACATGAATGAGATGGCCATTTAAATAATTTGGGAGAGCAATGTTAACATCTATACTAAACAAATTTTAATAATTTACATTTGAAAATGTGCACTGCAAAAATAGTTACTTGCCAAACCGAAGGGTGCCAGAAGACCAAGTAAGGAATTCAAGTTAGAGTATGTTCTTTGTAAGTGAAAAATATATCAGTAATTTGTCAGAGCTGGGTCACTGAAAAAGATAACAGACTTACTTTTTTCCTCTAGGGAGCTAATCTGGGATTGACATATGTTTTGAAAAAGCAAGGAGCTAGTATTGAGATAAATCTAAAGCACAGGTGGCAAATATTTTTTCAGTGCACAAGGGGCTTGAATTTCAGCTCATGTCTTTTGTCAGTAAGAACAAGAAAACTAATTAAGAAAAAGGAGACTTTCTATCCAGCAATTCTTCACATCTCAATTTATTATATTATCAATTCTCTTTTTACCTCTTTATTAGGCTTACTAAATTTGCACACCATGGAACAGGCAGAATGCAAAATGTTGTAAATAAGGCAAAAGAAAAAAATCTGAGACTAGAAGCTACTATTTCTCCCCTGTTTCCAACTGTAAACATGCCAGTTTTTTTAATAGAAGTCTTGATTCTAGTGCCCTTGAATTGCTACTCTTCTGAGGAACTGAAATCTTTGGGGATACTCAACAAATAAAGTCTACAGTTTTGGCACACTTTGTCACAGAGAATTATTTCTTGTATTACATGTTTCTTGCGATTTTCCTTTGTGGTGAGTAGGACTACACACACTGACAGCATTATAACAACACTGAACTCTGAGTTTGAAGTTACCCCATTTCTGGGAAAATTAACAGATGTGGCTCAAATTAAAGAATGAACTAAACCAGGGCATTGTCAGGAGATCTCCACCCTAGTATATTTATGTCTGCATACTTTTCTTCGCTCTTCTGTGATTAACTCCCACCTACTTTAATGAAAGTGGCATACTTCCATCAGAGAATGCTCCTTTGAAGACGAAACATGAAAACTCCCTATTGCTTCCCTTTTTGTCTATAATTTTTTTTTTCAAGGAAAATGTATTTTATAATTGTAGTAGTGGTTAAATATGACAGGAGAAGTAATAATGCTTTGCTGTCTCCCAAAGAGGTATTCATGTCTGTGTTACTTTTAAATGCAGTGCCATCGGCTTGATTGAGGATGTAGCAACTGCTTTTGGGTGAAATATATTTCCTGGAATATAGCATTTTAGATTACTTTCTCCTTGATGAAAACATGAAACAGTTTTCTTAAGATATGACATTAAAAGAAGTGTTCATCATCTGTGCTACTTTTCCTAAATAAAATATACTGCCATTTCATATAAATCGTTTAGAATTTAACGATTCTAAACGTTGCCAATTTCTGATATTGTTCTATAGCACAAAATCAGCATACTGCTGAAAAAAATCTGCTAAAAGTGACTTTGTCTAACCAATTATGCATGCTACTTTCATAGAACCTAATTCTTAAATAATTTAAATCTAACATTATGTCTTTAGTTTCCAGCTGCGTGCAATGCTCAGACAACTACTGGACATATCTGGAAGATGGCAGTACAGCTTTTCAGGAACTAAAAGTTTGCTTTCATTCTTTACAGAGCAACTGTAACAAAGAATCTTTCAAACACTTGTAATGCCAAAACCTTGAAATATCTCTTTACAACTCAAACCACCACCCTTTAGCTGTGGTCTCAGGAGAGCCAGAGTGCCCAATCATTTACTGAAAGTGAAAACAATTCCCAGGAGAAACTACCTTTTTCCAAGGAGGAAAAAGGAAATACCTTCCTTGAAGGTGTTTCTGGCTTGAAGGGTATCATCAATGATCTTCCTTAGCTTAGGATCTCAGTTCAACATGAATCTTTTCCATCTCAGAAGAAAAAACCCTCTAGTCCAAATTCAGCGCTACATTTACCATAGTTATATTGGTCCTCTGACATAAGTATCAAACAGTTTGCTTTTAGCAGCAAAAACTAAGCTTGCATTTACCTACAAAATAGTACGTAATCATATCTACAGATGGACTCACTTTACCTGTCCAGAGCCCAGTGAGTAGGGCACTGACCTGAAAGATACATCCTTTTATCCCTTAGTTCTACCTGAAGTGAATTTATCCCTGCAAAAGTCTGACCTGGCTCCAGACTTAAAACCTGAGTTACTCTGGGTGAGTCAAGCCTGTAGACTCTGGAAGTATCATCTCATACTAAAATCTAGGGGTAGCTTTGCCTGGCCCATTGTAGTGAGCACTGGAGTTTCACCTCACTCATCTTGATTTCCAAGGGAAGGAAGAATGACATCCACATGGCAGTACAGACAGTATAAAGGTGTTGATGTCATGCTGTGGAGGAATCCATCTCCTTCTTTTTCCACTTGTGGTAGATACAACTTAATCAATCATTTTTGTCACTTAAGGAAGGTGTCTTCAGGGATGCTACTGTCTTCCTCTCTTCTTCCTCTGTAACAGCAACACTGTAGAGCAGGTGCAAAAAGTTTCAGGCTCTTTGCTCATTCTCCAAGCTAAATGCTCAGTTCAGACCATGTAGCTGGTCTAGGAGAATGCTTAGGCTGAGCACATACACCCTGATTACTAACCTGCACATGGAGCTATACAGCATCTGGACTGGCACTGGCTCACTTCCAGAAAGCTTGAGGACAGTGAAAATGATGTCTAGCTGTACATCTGTATATTTACAGAAATACGCAGAAGTTGGCAATTGCAAGTCTGCCTAATTATTAATGGTATTAGCAGATTAGGGTTCTCATCCAGTCTTTTATGCAAGCCTAACATCCACAAGCAGTGTTACTGGGTGTATTCCAGGCTGAAAGGATAAATCTTTGAGTAAAAAGAATGTTAAGCAAAGACAGAAAGCACTTCAATGGACAGCATGGGACTGGGTTTGGGTGTTGTTACTGACCATGGGTAAGCAGACTGTCCTACTTTCCTTGAAACAGGTCAAATTTTATTTTAGTTTATGCTTGACTGTTTCAGTTGACTGTCCTTCACTGAAACAAGCCAATTTATGCTATTCCTGGACAACATTAAGCAGCATCTGGCTTAGCTTCAAACTCTGTGAGGATCACCTATCTCCAGCAAGGTTAGACCATACGTTGGAATGTAAGGTGTTCCTTGGATACTGCTGGTTCACACCGTAATCCTATTAGCTACTCCCACCCTAGCCACCCCAAAATCTTCCTACTACACAGGGAATGAGATTACTTGGTCTGGGGTATTGTTGCATCTTTGTCTACTTTACAGACTGTACAAATTCACCTATTCAAGGGCAGTTGTCGGCTGGGAAACTTTAATTTATATAAGCAAATTTAGTGCTCCATTAACAGAACAAAGAAGCAATAATTTCAGCTGAGAGGCAACAAAACCAGGAAAACAAGAATGCAAGGTTTTAGTGGAGAATGTCTGCTACTACAGTAAAATTATGTTTCTTGCTTTTGCCCAGGAACCAGCTATTGTCAGAGAATTAAAGCAACAAAATCAAAGATAAATGGGTCCTCTGAAGAACTCGTGATCTCTTTTCTGAAGAAACATTAGTGTGTATTGTTCAATAAAATAAACACACAAATAAAACCTCATACCTTATGCTCTCTTGCAGCTTCTGATATGCATTCTTTTTAAAAAAAAGTAGAAGAAATCCATGGGGTAGTAATATCCTGAAATACAACTCAGTAACAGACATATAGGCACTATATAAATAATTGCAACTTAACTCAAGATCTAAGCCTTTAGCCATAAATGAGATGCCTAAATTGGTTTACTGGCCCTTATTGAGTTCAACATATAGAAAAATGTCTAGATTTACTACAAGGCACCTTGTAATTTAACTATCTATAGGATTTTAAAAGCTTCTCAGAGTACGTTTATACTGCAGACAGCACACACTGCAGCTTATGTAGAGATTTGTGAGCTAGCTTTAAATTGGTATCCATTAGTGCGCCAGTGTGTACTGCAAAGCCAGCAGAGGAGTATGGATGAATATTGTGTTAGTCATGCCAGCTTTCTTTACAAAATTCTGTATATTTTTTGTTGTTCTACTTTTGTCATTTACTTTCAACAAACAGATTCCCCCCCAGCTGAAACACTTGTTTTCTACCTATTTTGGTTTAAACAAGTTTGCAGATAACCGTCTGTAGCTATCAAGGAAGATGTCCCAAAATTAAACTCTTATTTTCTGACTACCTCAGATCTTTTTCCAAAAAACTATGTAGGTAATCTTCTGTCAATATAAAGCCATCTTAGAGTGATCTGATACACATTAGAAGAAACTTTGCTTTGATGAATATGAGTGGAAAAACTTTAGGGTGAATTAGAAAATTCACAACATACAAAAGTGATCAGAGTGACTCGTGTAAGGAGGACTTAATAGCATCTCAGAACCTGAGTTTCCAAGAAATAATTAGACTTGCTTCCTAGCAATTATTAACTGGTATTAGCAAGAGAGTGTACAACAAAGCAAGATTTGTGCTTACACTAATTGTCTTCCCAAATAGCAAAAATGACCATTGGAAGAACACATCACAAGAAAATTTAGTTAATAATCCCAGGAATATGCAGCGACTATCCTTAGCCTGTCTTTTATGGGTTGGATTTCTACCTGCTGTCAGACTAAAACTAAATACGTGGGAAATTAGCAACACTGGCATTTCAGGCTATTTAGGATGAAGGAGAAATAACACCCTAGAGCAGCTAGGACATGCATCTATCGCTTGTTCATCCTGTAGCAAATGTGACAGATGAACAAAATGTTTGCAGCTGCAGGTTGGAAATAGGTCCTACATATGAGTGATTTAGTGTCAAGATTGGTCAATAGGCTTACTCGGCCCAAACCTGCCAGTTATAACAAAAAACTATTCCAGTTAATTGTAGGGAATATTTTGAAAACAACAGTTTTCCATAGCCTTAATATGGATTGGCTGGCAATACAGATTTCTGGGAGAGAGTTCACAGGACTCCAAATAGCTGCAAGCTATTTGACAGCAGGACCTCAACAAAATGTTCAGAGGCAGTACACGATAGGAAACATAATAGTACAAAACAAGATATTTTGCTACTAAGCTGTGAGTTGGAGAGTTACTGTTCCATATTTTGTATTAATGTTTTTTAATAATGTCTAAATATCACTGCTAGACATAAACCCTAGAAAATATATAGGAAATACTTTGAAACTATATTCCTAGACCCAGGAAATCCATAGTCCTCATTGCCTACCTGCACATGGCCTGAAATTAAATGAAATGTAGAAGAAATAGTAGTTGTTAGAAACTAAATTTAGAAGCCATGAAAGGAGACATGCTTGTTTATAGTTAATGGTCCCTGATTAATGCCAGCTGGTGGCTTGCTTCCCTGCTTCAGAGTTTTGCAGTGCAATGTACCATACGCTTACATGACTCACTGCCCACAGGCAGGGCCAACCTGTTTGATGCAGAAGAAGAACTAGCAAGAACACTGGGGCTCGGACAAGGCAGACAGAGCTGAGAGTGTCCTGTGGATACAGCCAGAACATAGGGATGAGGTTCCTGTGTGCAGCAACAGTGAGAGAACTATCATGGGAAGTACAGTCTGTTTCTTTTGCTGCTTTCCTGGTTTTATTTACTGCGTATTCTGATATATAGCAATGGGTTATTACGTGGCTTGTTCTTAGCCTTCCCTGCTTGTTGCTTTTGAGTTTTTCCATCTTTAGTTACCAGTATCCCATACCCTTGGAATACTGGATTGGAGGTGGATTCCCCAAGATACAGAATTTAGTGAACTGTCCTTTTTGATACATCACACTCATGTTTATTCATTCATTTACTCAACAGAGGGCTGAAGCAGAAATGAGCAGTACACCAGAGTTCTCTATAATCTAGCCTAATGCCCATGCAACAGCTACAAGAATCCAATGTAATGCACTAGTCTTTTAATCTTTCTTTCCATCAAGTCTAGTTTGCAGGTTTTTTGTTCATTAATGTCTATAGTATTTCTGCACATTAAAAAGGATGGGATCTACAAAATACAAGATTTCCAGGACATAGTCGAATACAGTTAATAGCTGCACTTTACCTAGAGTGGTGTGGATTCTCCTTCAGAGGTAAATATTTAGTATAATTAATGACACATTCTAGGTTGTTTTGTAAATCATCCTATCTAGATATTGTCTATAAAGTAATTATTAAAATAATTTATCTGAGAATTGTAGAAAAGCTAACTTCTTGATTTTCTTAATTGAAAATATTTCATCTTCTCCCTTTATCTTAGTAATTTCCTTAATAAAGACATCTGCTATTAAGGAAAAAAATCTCTGATTATATTATAAGCTTCAATTGTTCTTTTACCTTGAGTGTAGTAGCAATAATGGTGTACATTGCCAACTTACAGGAAAAGGCTTGTATTCCATTTATAAAGAAGGGCGTACTTTCATGTTGTTGCTGCTCCTCACAGAAGTGGGGAAACCTGGGTATGGTAGTTGAGAGTTCTGTGTCTGTGTTTGGAAGAGATTACTGATTTCACTAGTATTGCTATTATCATTGTTTTGGCTGTGCCTGTTCTCTGGTGAATCACCAGGTCATCAGAGAGGCCAAATAACTTTGCTATCAAGCTTTTAAAAGTCAGTAAAAAACTCTAGGAATTGCCATCTTCTCTCTGACTTCTTTAGAAGGAAAGTATCTTCAGTGTCACTACACGCAGCTGCATTGTGCACAGCAGATGACTAATTGAGTCAAAACAAGGTATTTTTTCCATGACTATGTTTGTTCTAAAATACCAAGGACTACATGTGGAAAACTAATGATGTCTTTTCAGGGAGTCATAGTTTCTGATCATAGTAGTGCCTTTAGGTCAACTTCATCTCATTTGCATGAGTCTTCCTTATATTCCCAATGCATATTGTGAGTATGAAAACCGTGGGGGGAAAAAAAGACTCAATTATTTGTTTCTCAGTCAACTCCAGTGGTTAGAAAAACACTAAAAACTGTCATCAGTCATTGTCTTTAGGACAGATGATACTCTTGCATGCAGTCCTTACTCTCCAAACATGGTTACAGCCATACCTGTTATGAAAAGATCAGCTTCTTATGTTCCCTCCTTTTGAGCATAGCACAAGTCTGATTGTAACTAATCACATGAAGCACAAATCATTTGGGGGTAATTGTGAACACCGGCAGGCTTTTCAGCAGTTCTGTACTTCTAAAATTTCACAGCTTGCTGCATTTATCATACTATGTATAATACTAGACTTTGAGACTGAATAAAAACAGAGAAGAAAACAAAAATCCTCCTCTTCAGCATCCCCGAGCAAGCTTTGCGTGTAAAGTCATTGGGAATCATAGTTACTAATTCATTCAGCATCAGCCGACAAAACAGGGGACAAAGAACAAGACCAGCTACATGATTCTGCTCCCACAGCAAAGATCATGGGGCATGGCATTCCTCTCATCCCTTGTCTGAAATAGTAAAGACTACACTACCTGACAGGAATGATCGGGGGGCAAATGCTTCCATTGCTTGGATGATTGCAGTAAAGATATAAGTAAAAAGCTTTGAGTTGGATGTTATATCAAGGCCTTCATGAGTTCTTGACACACAGGGTGGTATTTTGATATATGAGTCTCAAATACAGTAGCTGCTCTGAAACAAAGTGTTCCAGAGGTTCATCCATGAAGAGGAAACTGAAGAGTGGTAATGGGAAGCAAAATGAGCCTAGGATATTTGAACAAGGCTCACAACACTTTATATTTACTCTCCATGTCTAAGAAGCATGGAACAGATTTAGTGGCTGGTTCACTGCTTGTGAGGAGCTGCTTTTGTAAGAAAATGCCACAACAGCGATTTGTTTTCTCTAAAATAACAGAATAGAACTGGAACACAGACAATGAGACAGACTTGATCAGGCTCCTGGGTTCAAAACAGCAACTGAGTGTGAAGATCGGTTGGTCCCACTTGCTTATAATCCAGAGAATAATTAGGGTGAAAACAGGAAGCAATGAAAGCTGAAGACTACACACAACGCAAAGTAAACTCTTCAGAGAAACAGTAGTGAAAAGAATGCTGTTTTTTTGGGCTGGTTAATAACTACCAATTGCCTTGTCATATGCTCTGGGCATAGGAAATGAGTGAGATCATCATGCTTGGATGCTTCACATATACTGGGCAGAAAATGTTAATTAAGCTGAGGAGGAAACACATATATGTCATTTAGGAATGCGGTTAGATACTCTCAAAATAAGTAGTTTCCATGTGTTCACCTATGGCACAAATTACTTTCTAAAAAAAACCCAACATTGCTGCATCACTGATGCATTTTGGAATTTATTTGTACCAGTGAAAAATAGCTCAAAAAATAGTTTTCGTACTCCTGGAGAAGAAAAATAGGTCTTTGCTGGACACAGGTCTAAATATTAGTCAAATACTGTCTTTTGTCTTTGAAATTCAATCCTTCACATGAAACCTACAAAACAGACAGACCTTGTATATAAACTAAAGCAACTTTTACACTGCCAACTGACAGTCACCCTTTCCCAGCTTTATTTTTCAGCTCCCCCTGATTCAACATAAGAACTTCTCTTTCTACAGTATATCCAAAGAAATCTCTCTAACACCCATTTCTGGTGTTTGTCTCCACCTCTTTGCAATCCACCTGGCTAGTCTTACAGAAGCTTCTTAGACAAGACAGTTTACCTATTTCTACCTCAGAGTTCAAGAATCTTCCCTCTAGTCCTCCCTTCAGCACCAATTACTGAAAGTGAAGTCTGTGCCAGCAAGCTTCATTTCACTTTCATGCTTTTCTTTCCTTACTGCCACAGAGCTTGGCAGACAAATTCATTAGAGGAAAAACCACTACTAATCCTCAGCTGGTGTCCAGGCAAGCGTGGTGCTTTACCTTACTTCTGTGAGTTGTTCTTGGCTCTTATTCTTCCATGAACATATTTTTCAGCTGTATAAGAACATACAGGCACATGGGCCACCTGCAAGGTATAGAAAACATAAAAATGTACAAACAGGAAGTGTGTCAAGGGAATTATAAGTAAATAAATCTCCAAAAGTCAGTGCTCCTGACAGAGACACATTCCAATTATTTTCAAGATAAGGTGAATAGAGTACATCAAAAGAAGGGTTGTCAAATGTAAGTTTAGTCCACAGTTTGTGAAAGGTGAGAGATGTCTGTTTCTCTCTTAATTTCTGACAAACTTATCTGTATTCTTATATCCAAAGACACGGGGATTTTGGGGGTCCTTATAGTCACTTAGAAGTTGATGCTGACCTTGCATAAGCACCTTGCAATAGGGGATGTGTTGCAAGTGTAACAGCTCCACTGAGCAATCCTTTTCTGAAAAAAGTTATAGCATACTTTGCTGTCTGCTGTTTGCACTTGGAACAACACGAAGGCACTTACCAGTGATTCATTCACGTGTCCTTCCAAATTGTACTAAGTTTAAGTTAATTGGCTTACATAAATTTAGGACAAAGGAAATATATGTCTTAATTCAGATTCCATTTGTTTTAAAACAATTTGGTTCCATTTTATCAAAAGGAGTAGCACCAAGATTGTAAATTTCAGTATGGTCTATTGTGTAAAACCAGATTATAAATTCCCAGTTTTATTTATGATAATACTCTGTTAGCATACTATAATATAGATGTGTTCAAAAGTCAGTATTTTTCATACTGATGTTTAAGTCACACTGTTTTAAACAATGACAGGATGTGTTTGCAGCTGTGAGGCAAATAGAGAATAATCATTAAAATCACTGTGAAATGGTGGTGTGGTCAGAGGAGAATTCTTTGAGTGAGGCTATTTAGGTATCCTTCTACTACTTGTGTTTGGAACAGCACTTAATCTATCTATGGCACATTTAAGTTTCCCACCCCTAAAATTACCTGAATTCATCAAAGTATTATGTATGTAATTTTAACAGGTACAGTATCTTCTACTATATATTACTGCAGTAAGCAAACTTTAGAATGGACAGATTTTTTGATTGAAAATTTATCTAGTCTCCCATTTTGCTGCAAACAGTATTCAAACAGAAATCTAAAATTCCCTTAATCTCAAAATTCATGCAACTTTACTAATCTTATTTTGGAAATAAGCTTTGAAGTACAATTTGTTGAATTCTGAATCATATCAATGATGAATAAAGCATAGACATGACAACTCGGGCATGAGCTATAAATTTTACATCAATTTCTATGTCAATTTTTTCTGTTCTGTTTGATGTTGCAAAACTTTTGTTAACACCAGGCCTGTGCGTACAAATTTTAGAGATTTTCTTACATCACAGCTTTTCTTGAAGCTCTTTGAGTTTTATCAATATTTTTTTGTGAGTTATGTAAAGGGCTGAGTGAAAAGAAAAAAACAAAAACCGTCCCACAATGAAAGACTTCTTAACACTATTTTCTCTTGAGAGATTGCCCTAATTTGTTCAAATAATGCTTCCACTTCTGTTTTACAGAGTAATTCAGTGTGATTAGTACAAATCTCCAGTTAAGACCTGAAATCCCTATTTGTATAACCAAGCATATCAAATGCTTATCTCTTGAGGAAAAATTCTTTATCACATTCTTCCTTCCTGCTAATACCTCAGAAATGCCCTTGCTTTTCTTAAATTCAGTAGATGCCTTAGCTTTATAGCAACTCATATCAAACTCCAATATTTACTTAGAAGCATGGACTTGCTTACTATGGGAGTGTTTAGCGTCTTCCAAACATGAAATTATATTTGGTTTGTCTTAGAAAAGAATACATGAGGGAAAAAGATACATTTTTTTAATAATTACACTATTCATTATTCCCAGACTTTAAATAATCACCTGAATAAAAGATGCATAGCTAAGGCTTTTTATATATTCTAATTTATATTAGAAAAGTAAAATCCTCTTTTTCTGCCAGGAATGAATTTTACTTTGATATTTCTGATAAAAATGGTGTTAGTAAGTTAAAGCTAAAGCTTCTCCAATAAAATAGCAATTTCAAGAAAAAAATGTTCTGTGTTTCTCAAAGGCAGCTTTACTCACCATAAAATAAGAAGGTTTCATTATACATGTGGAGATAGAAAACATTCAAAAACATTTATTTGAAACAATAGTAAACAAAACAGGACTCCTTTATAAAATAGAAAAGAAGTGATTTAAAGAGAAATTGCTTAACACTTGAAATGCAATTTTTGATTTGTCAGTAGGAGCTGAAGGCAGCGACTTCCTAGAAGGAAAGAAAATCTATGTGTGCTTACTCTCAAAATTTATCCAAAGACAACCTGACTTAGAATATTCTCCTTATTTTTCTAATTAGAAATCTAAACTTCACATGCCAAGATCTGCTGGAATTTGGGGTGACAAGGAATTGACTATCTGTGCTGAATGCTACTTCTTTGAGGACAGAAAGTGAAAACCTCAGCATCACTGCTTAGAAATATGCCTGTATATAGTGCACTGATCCAATTCCTGTGATGCATCTTTAATAGGCAAGTTCATTACTCTGCACATTATGTGAACTTGTTGTCAGAGTCTACTTATTTATTACTTACTTCTTTAGATGAAAAAACCTATACCTGGAAAACCTATGTGTACTTGATGGTAAGTTTGATGCTCTATATCACATGCATTCTAACCGAGACCACACTTCCTTTAGTGCCTGTCATGCACTCTGGTTTTGGTTATGCAACATTTCAAACTTACTACAAAACTATTATTATCCTCAGTCTTATACATCTTGAGAAAGAACACGATGTAGAAGAAAATATGGTAAAATAAGATTGCTTAAAGCAATGAGAAATCACTGCTGTAGGTACAAATTCTTTTCACACGTGTTGTTACATTACAAAATAATGTAAATAATTTAAAATTTAAAAAAAAGCTTTAACAAGCTTTCTTTATGATATACGACTATTGACTTCTTTTAGGAGATAGGTAATCAAGAATATAGATGTGATGCAGTTAATAACTCACAAGAATACAGAGCTGGGAGATGAAAAATTGTGTAAGATTGTCTATTCTATCTCACTACAATGAGACAAAAGCTAGGGTAGCCAGATAATCCTTAACAGGTATTTGTCTAGTGTATTTAAAAAAAAAGAAGATATTTCCTCAGACTTTTTAGATACCTCACTCTAACCTTTCATTAACTACAATACCAGAAAGGCATCCTTAACACACCACCTTTTCATAGGACTGGCCTTCTTTTCTGACTACTATTGCTTGAAATTGTTTTCATTTCACACTGCATAGGGCATCCAAATTGTTTAGGGGTTTTTTTTGTTTTCATGGGTTTTGTTTTCAAATTCTTAGACATTCCTTTCCCACATAATCTTTCTCTTTATTATCCCTCCCTTCCAAAATTTAAAAAAATTCTAGGTACATTTTACACCAGTCTTTGTTGGTTTTCTTCTTTATTTCTGATATGATGGCTGTGTAGATTAAAACATCATTGTGATACCAGAGACTAAAAAAAACTACCCCAGAAGATTTTGCCAAAACCAGCTATTTTTCAAAAATCTGGTGATGGAGAAAGAAGTATTTTTTTGGTCCTACACAACACCCGACTGAGCACACTGTTAATGATGGCTTGGAAGTCTGTATTTTCATTAGCTTAAATAGTCTGGGCTAATAAAAACTCAATGGTCTATTTCATTTGAGTTTTTAAAAGGTTATAATTAGACAGTTCTAGGTAAAGATGCAGAATATTGACTCCAGTGGTTCCAAAGTCTTTATTGACTTTGGTGACTCCCAGGTCTCTTTATCCAGTCTGATACAACTTTGTGTTTGGGCTTCTCAGCAAGGGAAAAGGCTGCAAGAGATATGCTTGGACTCGACTTATCCCATACCATTCCTAAGATGATACAACAAAAATCACACACATAGACTGATAAAATGTTGCTTTTATAGGACAGGCACTATCATATGATTAAATATAATTGAATTAAGTTCTGAAGTTTTATTCAGTAATGTCCAAATCTCACTGCATAATTATATAAAGGAAAAGTGCTGATTCCTCAGCTCTGTATATTGAGAGTGACCTAAATTTGATATTCAATATGATATTCAAAAACTTTTTAATTGCATACAGATGGCAAAGATTAATAAAGTCAGCATTTCAAATTAAAAGGTTCTGTCCACTGCCTTAGATGGTATTTTCCAGCTGATGAAGACATCTATACTGTGACTCAGAAATGAAGAAATGAATAAATTGAAAAAACTGAAGGAATGAATTCTGTTAAATAGTTCCATAGAACCACACATTTATTACAGAAATAAGGGAATATAAGATTACAGCTAAATTTCAAGGGTTTCTCCTTTACTTGATTTGGTCTACATCTAAAACCATAACAAATCCTTTCTCCTTTTTTCTAACCCAGTCTTTCTTATTACTACATCTTGGTGGAAGAGAAGTCTCATATGACAAAATGAGCATTTGTTTTACATTGCCATAAAGTGGATGGATCAAATGATTGGATAATAGACATACAACTACCATTGCTGTAAATCTATCTGTGAGGAAAAAAATAATTTTCTTGGGCATATTTTTAATTTGAATATGTTTTTGTAGGTATACTTTCTGATGTGTTCATCTAAATCTACATTTTACTTGCATCCATAGTCAGTTTTAAGTTACATGCCATTAGGGTAAATATGTTGTATGAAATAAATAATGGCTTTTAGGAAATGTTGCCGCTGTAACGAAACTGTTTATTCAACATATCCTATTTCTCACGTGCACACTCTTTGGACTGTTAAGATTAACAATAAGAGTCTTAAGTCTTACTGAAGATAAAATAGTTTTGCTATCTCTTTTCTGGATATGCTGCTGCATGCATGGCTTTGTTGTTGTGGTTGTTGTGGTTGTTGTTGTAACTCTTTCTTACTCCAAAAGATTGCAATGTGTTTTTCTTGTCCTCCAAAAAACGAGCAGTAAACTGCCTCTTCTCTTGAATAGAACATTCGGCTGTCCTCATAGTGATGCTCTCCTCCGACTCCATGCACTCCAGGCTATAGGAAGGCAACACTAGAGACGTGTCACCCCAAAGCTCTTTGACTGGCATCTAGCATACATCAGTCTTTTTCTACCTCTTGCTCTATTCTGTTTTCACATTCATTACTAGATTCTGTTGAGCAATGAACAGATGTTCTTCCTACTGTGCTGTATGATAGTTTTAAGTCACTTATTTTAGAACAGATGTTCTCCTGCATGCACTTCATTTCCTTTAGTTTTTATAGTTAACATCTGACAGCTAATTCTTGCTTAAATTTAAGGATGAATGTTCACCAGGGAATCCCACCCAAGCCATGGGCCATAATTTCTAGAAATTAGTTAGCTCAGGGTACAACAGCATACCAGAATACATTGATGCATCAATAACAACAGAAAGAAGAAAAACAGTTATCTAAGGGGATTGGAAGGGAAATCATTGAATTCAAGCCACAGCAAGTCCACATTCAGAATTAATAGCCTGCAACCAGGCCAATTCACACTGGGAGTCAGATAGCACATCAAGGTTCAGAAACAAGAACCAGAGCCAGGAAAGAAGCTGAAGTACAGAAACAAAGAGACAGATACATAGGGAACAGAAAAGACACATAAGTTAGACTAAAAAAAATACCAGCTACATCTGCATCATGCACATGGTAGAAATCCCATAAATGCTAGCTGGTCATAACAGTCCAAAATATTTCTGGGGAAGCTAGCTCATCCACCAAGTAGTAGCCAAGGACAAAAAAAGGAGCCAAGGGAGATCCATAGATACCTGTTTGGTGGATGTTACCAAAAGCTTAAAAATTTCCACTAAAGCACTTAGTGTTTTCACAGGAAAATACTTAGAACTGTTTCACTTAGGAAGGAGCTGCCTTCCAGCTGTTGAGGTTTAAGCCCAGCTGGAAATTAAGCACCATGTAGCCACTCACCCAACCCTCCCCTTCCCCCACAAACCAATGGAATGTGGAGGAGAATCAAAGTAAAACTCATGGGTTGAGACAGGAACAGTTTAATAGGAAAAGCAAAATCTGTGCACAATAGCAGATCAAAACAAGAAAGAATTCACTGCTTCCCATGGGTTCAGCCACCTCCAGGAGAGTAAGGCCCCATAAGACATGGCAGTGAATTGATAACCAAATCCAAACCCATCACTCCAAATGTCCCCTCACTTTATGGGAATGATGTCACATGGTCTGAAATATCCCTTTTGTCAGTTGGGGGTCACCTGTCCTGGCTGTGTCTCCTCCCAACCTCCCATGCCCCCTCAACTGCCAGCATGGCAGGATGGACAGCAGAAAAGGCCTTGGCTCTGTGTAAGCCCTGCTCAGCAACAACAAACACATCTTTGTGTTATTAGCCCTGTGTACAGCACAAATCCAAGACAGGCCCAGACTAGCCACTGCAAAGAAAGTTAACTCAACCCCAGCCAAAACCAGCACACAGCGTAATAAAATAATCCCATCTTGAGTTTTGGCATAAAAAAAAAGTTACACTTCTAAGGAATAAAATGGAATCTAGCAAAATGGGTGTTTGAACATGGGAAAAGGTATTCAGCTGCAGATCTGTCAGCATTTTATCTGCTCCAATTTATCCAACCCTAACACATTGTCAGAATAAGATTTAAAATATTGCTGGACTTCATGTGCGCAGTTCCATATGTATGTGTCTTACCTATATGTAAGAAAGAAAAAAAAAAGGCAGGACAGGCAAACTGTATTATAGGTCAAATTAGCCATCTAAACACTGAAAAATCCCCAAACTTTTAACAAATAGGTAATTGCAAGCAGTGTCTGACCAAGCCCAAGACTTTCAGCAACAGAAATTCTCACAAAGTCTCTTTTTTTGGAGGGGGGAAACAGGATAAGGGGACACATGTCTGAATTTATATTTTGAAGAATACCAGTTCTTCAAGGGATTAATTTGTGCAATAAACCAGCTGTTGATTGAGAGGGAAATAGAGCTTTCTATGAAAAATGTAGGATAACTCAATAGTTTTGCAATTTTCCATCACTCATGGGTAAGCACACATATATAATGAATATGAGCGGAAGATCTCCGCATGAAACCTACCTGAATTAAAACTGAAGCTAAATAGAGCATGCTACTGAACATGGAATAAGACTCCTCAGAATACTAAGTCCATTTGGCTTTCTGCTTTATTTAGCTGAATCACAATAGAGGTCAGGATCCCTACAGAATTTTGTGAAGTTTTTGCTTTTTCTGTTTTCATATTTCACATTTTTCATCACATTTTTATTTAGCTGTAATTGCTAATATAAACCAGACTGACTTGCTGTGTCAACTGTCACTAACATGTATTAGCCAGGCTACAACAGAAATAATTTAAATCCTGCTTCTTCCCTGATTGACAATTCAAGCTAATCCAAATGTCACTGACATATGTTTTCTTTACTGTAATGTCTGCTTTTATGGATTTTCTACATCTTTTTTACTGTAAGAAGCCTCATGGTCCAGTATGACAGAGACACTACTTATAGACTTTATTAATGAGTGCAGTTCTTACCAAAATACATAACCTTACCATATTTAACTGTGCATTTATCTACACATATTCTTATATGAAAATGAGACGAGAGAAATTTTTAGTTTAGTGATAGAACAAATTATGTAAAAGCTTGTGCTCATATCAGAAGGAACAAGACTTACCAATGTGTTACTATTTCCTGGAAGTAGCAAATGTCTTCTCCCTGTTAGTATTAGACTGTTGACATTTTTAAACAGCTATATTGTCTGAACATATATCCCTGAAAACAAGAGCATCCCTACTATACATTTTTCCAACATCTAAAACAGAAAGAGACCCCCAACCTTGAAGCTTCAACAGCGTCAGTGCAACTGACGGAAGGAAAAAGCAGGTAAAATACTCTGTGATGTGCATTCCCTATGATTTCTGTCATCAAATTTTCATAGGTATTCCATCAAAGACAGTTTGAAGGAAGATATTACCAGGATATTTACAGGAAAGTCCCAATCTTAAGGAAAATCATGGGCCAAAATACTGTGAAAAAGTAGAAAGTATTTTAAAATGTAATGATGCTACCAGTGATGACTGGGAGCTGGAAATAGCTGTTGGGCTAACCAGGGAACATCCAGCCCCCTCACCACCCTCAAGTCCCACTCACAGCTCCTTTCAAGCACAGACATAGCACAAACTACTTATGTTGTGTCATTATTTTCATCCTGGTGCAAAGAGAACAGGAGGCCATTCTCCACTGTACCCTGAGACCCACAAGGCTATAACTCTTATATGCAGCACAGACACAGGCACTGTGCAGACCACAGGCAGCCTGAACATCTGAGAGATGTCTTTGGTAGTAATGTACACAGAGAGTGCTTCCACAACAAAATTCAAGGGTAATTCACGAATATTTTTATTTTTGCAAAAAAGATCTGTGGATCTCTCAAAGGAAAACTACCAGGGAGTCATACACTTTGCCACAGTACTATGTCCTGAATGGAGGACTGTTTCGCTTTACTCCTCCCTTACTTCACTTTTGTCTTCTGGATTACACTTCAAGCACTTGGTATTTTCTGCCTCACTTTTTTTCTGTGTTTAATATTTAGCTTTACACCTTACCTTGTAATATCTACTCCTACAGTCCAAAATCTTTTCTAGCTTCTTTCTGGACTGCTTGAGAAATAGCTGTTTTCTTAAGAAATTTTATAATGTTGTTTTTTTACATTATTGGACACCATAATAATGAATACAAAAAGAAAAAAAAAGTATATAAACTTTGTTTTTAAAAAAAATTTAAAAATAGGTTAAACAAAAAGATAAATTTATTTTAAAAATCAAAACACAAACCCCACTGTTCCATCTCATTGATTTTAAAAAGCAGCATAAGGAAGATAGAGAAAGACTCTTATTCAACTCAGAGGCTTGGTACACAGAAACACTGTAAATAAATAAAATATAAGGAAGGGTTTGACAAAAGAGTAGAGATGAGAAATATCCTCAATTAAAAACACTACTTCTGAAAAAGATTGGAAATGGAAGAGAGAAAATCTCTGCTCTTCAACTCAGAGCTCAGAGCCAGAGGAAATAAACAGCAAAAAAACCTTTGACAATGAAAACACTAGATTTCCCCAAATTTCAAAGCAATGTAAATTCTTCTAATATAAAATTTTTTTCCCAGGGGATAAACAGATGAAGAATGTGAGGACCAGACCTTTCCTAAGAATTAAAAAGAAAAAATTCTTTTGAAAAACCCCAAGAAAAATAGGACACCTACTTCTGTCAGTCTCAGTTGCAGGATAAAAGAATGTGCATGATTACAAAGACTGCCAATGAGTGCCTCAACAGGCAGCTGCTGTGAGATGATAGAATTAGTTAATATGATCTCACAATGCCAAGAGACCAGAAGGTTCTCACTGTGGCTCCAGTTATGTTGTATCACAACTCTGCTATCATACAGATCCTTTCAAAAAGATTGCATATGATGCTACAGGTGAAGTTACCTGACTGTCTGTGGCTCTGTGCTCCAAAATGGGCTGTTCAGGCTGCAGAAGCCAACCTATTAACTGAGTGGCTTGGCACACATTTCCTGCCAGTGCCTGCTCTATTTTGATGTAAGAGCCTACAGGCTACTATGGAACACTACATATGCCTCTCTTTCCCTAAATGACTGTGTCTTACAAGTTTCTTACACAGAGCTGTGCAAGAAAAAAATATTTCTTTAATCAATGAAAGCAATTTCATTAATCTTAAGACATTTTAAGTCAATGGAGTGCTAATTCTTATTCATAGTAAGTATGTTAACCATAATATGTAGGGAACAGAGTCACACCCTGGTGACAAAAAGAAATAATCATGGGTCTTCTCCTACTGAGATGACAATTCAAGTGTGAAATAAGGGACAGCAGGTAGATATAGGTATCTATAGTAGATATAGTGGTTTCAGGCTGATCTGAAACCACTAGCAGCAAGAAGATCATATATTTCAACATAACAGATAGTAGACTCAACACTACGCCTTTCATAAGCACTGCAGCAGACCTGGACCTAACAAAAGATAATGAATTATTACAGATGTAATAATTGCAGGGAGTACCTCCCAGGAATGATGAGTTATTTGCAAAAAAGAATGGAGATGACTCTGAAAAACTAAGACCTGGGGAAAAGTAGAGTGTTATGAAGAAAAAGATTACGTATAGCACGAAGCTTGTCTCTAAAAGGCCTGAGGGGGATTAAAAGCATCTTATCTTTTATGCAGCACAGCAGAGCACAGAATGCTTGCATTTGTCTTCCCCAGAGTGAAGGATCAAGAAAAAAGAAGACGTGAACTTTGTCAAGTTTTATGTCTGGGCAAGGGAAAGAAAAGGTGCTGTTCCAGACATGGCCAACAGAATCAGAATGATTTAGCTGTGGGGGGACATAGGACCTGAAAAGGGTTTTAAGTCCAAATACCACTCAGTAGGCAAAGTTGATCAATGGGTGAGAGAGTAATTTTATTGTCTGTTATCATGAAAAATTACAGGGCTAGGCCTTGAAAATATTTAAAGGTTTACTTAAGGTAGCAGCTGGATGATTTTCAGTGGGTAACAGACAGAGGAAAGAAAATGGTCACCATGTTGTGGTTTACCACTACCAGAAACTTATGCTGGAGTGAGAGTCAGTGGAGAAATGTGAAGTCATAGAGGATTTAAGGAAGTTCCGTGAAAATCCCACAGGAGCTGAAAAGATAAAAACTGCTTCCACCTGAGGACTAAACATATTCCTTCTGCCCTGGAGACCCAAACATGTCTCTGTGGGGAACTTAATGGTACAGTTCCTAAACATGTGCAGCACAGAAAGCAGAATACGGCAGATTGATGGTCTTTTGTCTGTTTGGTTTTGGTTCTCTTTGTACCAGAAGTTGCCATGCAAATAATAGTGTATTTCAGCTGTGTGCAACTGGAGGACTGTAATCATGGAGTTCAAATGCTGGCAAGTCACAAATTTGAACCAGATGACTTGAAGAAAGAGGGATGACCAGAATGACTAGATCTCCCCATGTTACAACAATTAGAGGGAGATAAGGTGAAATAAACAAAACAAAACAAATACATAAAGAACAAAAAATACCCCAGAAAATATATGCCACCTGCAAATAGACATGTGTAAAACACAGGCCACTTCTGCTATTCCCATATTGCAAATAATTGTCATGGTCTGATCCTAGGAGAATCACAGATGATCAGCTATTTCTTGCCAGTTTTTTTAAACTTCCCAAATAAGTGGCATCAATAAAATTAAGATATTTGTTTGGATCATTCTAGTTACCAAATAATGTAAATCCTACATATCTCAGCTGTATTTGATTATTTTTCCTGACCAAAACACCCTACACTAGATGTTGCCAAATCTACTAATCCATATTATATTCATTCATTAATAGTTCCAAGATACAGGCCACTTTGTAATTTTTCTTTTTTTTATTTGAAGAGGAGGAATATTTTTGGTACCTCTTCAAGTAACTAACTGAGCTATAAATTCCTATACTTAATAATATATCCAGGGAAAATAAGTTTCCCAAGTAACTTATTTTATCTAACAATTTTTATTTTTTAAAAAAATTTAAAAAATTTATTTTAAAAAAATATGGTTAAACATAATAATTTTAACTGTATAAAGACAAAACTGGTGGAATTTTGAGAACTATTCTAGTCCATGGAGTATCAATTTCTTTTAGAAACGCCTGTGGTTTAGTGGTAGAAGAAAAAAGATGAGCAAAAAACCACAACTGTTTCACTTTACAGATACAGATTTTCTTTCTGTTATAGTAGTGACTTTCTGGCAGCAGCTGCTACTCTGGGATCCCTTGGTCTTACTCTCGCTATTAGCTCCAGTCTCAGTGGGATTCACTTCTTCTAAGTGCTCTTCTTTAACCTCTCCCTTTGATCTTCTAACTTACCTCATCTCTTGAAATTTCAGATATATCCCTGTTTGTGAATTGTTGTCTCCTATGTGCTTTTCTGTGAATACAAATACCTTAATAGCATTCTCTTCAGTGTTTTGGTAATTGTGCTCCATCAGAGAAGCAGCAAAAGAGATTCTTTGCCTCTGGAGTTTGATTCCTAGCTAAAAATTGAACATATTTTTTTATCTGGTAACAGATACAAGCAAGCATACTTCAAATTTGTTAATAAAATGGCATTGCCAAGTTATTTCAAATATCCTACACCTCTCATTCAAATAACAAGCCATCATTTTAAACCACAAGACTGTAGCGAAGCTTATAACCTCGTCATAGTAAAGTAAAAGAAACTTCTACTGATGACCTCCAGTTTTGAATCTTTTGGCAAATCCTGAGATTCAATGACTTAGAAATTGCTGAATGTACAGCTCCATTGATAGTATTCAGGCAAAGTAATTCTTGTGTCACTGTAACTCTAAATATGAATGAAACATTTATTAGGAGTGAGTCTTAAAAATTCCATGACTTTAGATCCCAATCCAAATGAAAGTAGATACTACAGTGTGGTTAACACAAAGTTTTGGAGACAGTACAGCTCTAAGTTCAAGTGAACAAATTGTCAGCCTTATTGGATGAGCGTTGAATAATGTCAAGTACAGCAGTCTTCATGGTTAAACATCTTAAAAGTAAAGGTCAATACAGAAGCAGAAAGCCTTTGCAGTTTTTCCCTGGAAATAAAGTTTTCATGCTTAAATTCATGTAGGTGATTTTGTTTGGAATATTTTTGGTTCTGTTTAGGAAACATATCAATACTACAGAATGTTTGAAAAAATAGCTGCATGATGCTAAAGATACTTTTGGAAGTTTGAACTCTTAGGAACAGTCTCTCTGAAAAGCAGCAGAATAACCTTCCAAAAAATGCAAAGCCTAAATAGTATGAACAGGTCAATATTTCAGCAGCTAACACTGATAGCTGAAATGGTACTTTTATGTACTGTACATCCAAAGCCTCAAAAATTAGGTAGGAGATGTAGATACTTCTAAAATCCTACCATCCATTTTCCAGCTCCAGAGTAGATCTCAAATAAGTATTTACTTTGCATTTTAAAAGGTGTCTTGATTTTTGGTTAATTAAATATTGACAGTTCGAAAAACACATTGAAATTTAGCAGGAATGCAAGATAAGGGAAGTTGCTAAATCATTTATACAAAATTATGACTGAATTTCACATATACCTACGTTCTTATTCTATAAATGAACTCTCATTGCTGTTCAAAAGGATACTTAGCTTTTTAATTGGTAGTAATAAAGCCAACAGAAGCTTCTTAGTTAATGTAAACACTTCTGCTCTTGGATCTAAATTGAAGATCATCTCCTACATCGAGGCAAATTGCAGAACAAGAAGAAAAAACATGACTTTGGCTCTATTTCTTTCGCATTTCTGTTATGCTGAGGCCCTGCCCACCTTGATGTCTATCCCCGTAACTTAATATGCACATCTCTCTAGTAATTTCAATAAAGCTCTTAGTCAAAATTATACACTCATACTTCCTGAGAGAGGCAAGCCATGTAATGAAGTGCACCCTTTTCCCTGCTATTGTAGATCAATTTTGGTTTACTCACTACCAAACTCAAGTTAATATTAATATGAGTAATGCCGAGTCAGAAAGTACTCATCCATTACAATGGGGTGAAAACAGGAATCTGAATTAAAATCCAGTAAATTTATAGAATATCATTCTGCTGCTGTGGACATAAAATCAGTGTCTTCGGTTAGACACTGACATTATAAACACTCATCAGGAGCCAAATTTCTTAGGGAAATCAGTCTTTAAAATTAATTTCTGGAAAATATTTTACTTCCCCCAGACAGAAAATGATGGGATATTCACTCCAAACACAAACTTTTGAAGATACAACTTCTTTTGGAAAAAAAAGTCTCTAGTAGGACATACTTAAACCCTTTCTTTTTTTCTTCTTCTTGGATGATGAAATATATAGCAAGTAAATTGATAAATATAGGAGAGGCTATATATTCCTTTACTTATTTTCATTTTTTTTTACGCTAAGAACACAGCGAGTTTCAAGTATCATTCTTATACACTGCTACTACAAATACATAGAAAAAAAATGAAAATCATCTTATTTAATGAAATGGAAGATGAAATGATGGAACCAAGCTGCATTACTTTCCTCAGAGATTCTGTATTTCTAGTGCGGTTACTTGGCCTAAGATGATGGTTTGTGACAACTGTATGTTAGATTCTTCAAAATGCAATCCTAATCATTTCCTCCAACTGAGCTACAATGGCTAATTCCTCATGCCTCCTGTCCTTTCTCATACATTTACAGCCTTGGGGCTGTGGCCATACCAGAAAAAGGTAAATTATCAGGATTGTAGTGGAGACAAAAATGATGTCTGAATATCTGCTCTGATGATTTTAGCTGCTGGACAACAGGCTTCAGTGGGTCTTTAAATGTAGGACTACTAAATCAGGAAGTCTTTATAGACCCAGCAGATGAAATGAGGGAAGGAAAACTCAGAGTGATAAGTAACTGCTTAAGTTTTCAGAAGCTTATCCCATTAAATATATATGTTCAATCAGATTGTCTCTAACAATGTCTCCATTTGAAGCAGCTCAATGAATAACAAGTATTTATATTTGATTCCGTTTCATTTCACACCTTCCTTTAAAAACATGTAGATACTTTTGAAATAAAGGGTTATTTTCCTTCCAGCTGTGCAGAACACATATAGATAGTGTTCACAAATTCAGATTATAAACTGATAAATTTATGAGGCAGCTGATGAGCCACAGACAGGCAAAATGTCTGTCTATATTAGTTTGGAGGTGCAAGTTTGGATGCTGACAAATCCTACATGATATTGGGCCTTGCATGCAGAAGGCAGCCCACGGCACGGCTCTCTGCCATGTAGGCAGAAACCACAAGTCATTCTGGCAAAGAAGACTGGCTTAATTCATGGGCATGTCTGATTTAATTGCTGGGCAAGGGCCACACAGAGCCAGACACTGTTCTACTCTAGTCAAGGAACTTGTACTTTACCCCAGTTCAAGAAGTAGAGCAAAGGCAAACTTTCCTAGTCATAGGCTCAATTGAAAGAGTTCAGAAACCAAACAAGTCTGAGCTAGAATCTTCACTTAGAACACAATATTAAAGTATTTAAGGCACTATTTCAGCTTCTGGTTTTACCTCTTTTCTGAGGAAATTCACTGTCCTATCCATGGGATGAAAGTAAAGAATAAGAAGAAATATCAGGAGAGCTAAAATAAAAAAATACATAATTTAATTAAATCACAGCTGTGCAAAACATGATTAAGTAATTGAAGGGACAGAATCAAGGAGAGAGGAGATTATTTTAGGCAGTCAGAAGTGTATAATTATGAGTAATGGGCTAAATCTTAGCAAAAGAAAAACTTTAAAGATAAAGCTCAGAAACAAATTCTCACTAGTCGGCTCAACTCACGTACAAAATAGCTTTTGCTGGTGTAACCACAAATCTGGGCTGGGTAAATATATACTGGGGCATTCAGATATCATAATCAAGAGAGATATTTGCCAGCTCAAGAAGAAACTCGAAGCAGGGTACTTGATGCTCAGACTCAGAGGATGTTCAGATTACATTTCAGTTCTGTCATATCTGAGGCCTTGACTCTTCAGTTTTACCATTTTCTGACGTTATTTACAACAGATTATCTGTCATGTTGGTGCTATGGGTTTCAGTTTGCTCTGATGAGAAACTGGAGCATGGCCAGACAGAGCAGAACTCAGGAGCAGGAGGCATCCCTTCCTTGTTTCTCCCAATACTCCATACTTCCAGCGCAGCATTCAGTTACTGAAACTATATAAAACCAGGGATCAGCCAAACACAGCAATGTTCTGGCTTTAACATTGCTTCTTTGAAGTGTGGTGATCTAAAACTACTCAAAAATTGAAGTGGTCCAGAGACATCATGCCTCTTTTTGGCTTTAACCGTTTACATTAGTCAACTCTTTTGTCCTATCCATGTCTCTAACTGAATGCTCAGTTCATACGGGTACTTCATGCAAAGTCTAAGTCTCTGTGAAAAGCTCTACCTGTTAAGGAAAGCATACAACGGTTTTCTCACACAGTTCTCCAAAAGGCTGGGGGGAACTCATACAGTTCATGAATTTGTAACATGAGTGCTTGCTAAACTCTCTCATAACATCAGAGACAGAAACTGTGCTCTGAAGGGCTGCTTACCAAATCTTCACAAATACCTGATTTTTCTGGTTACTTATGAGACAAGAAAGCTTTACAGAGGACAGAAAGCATATGAATGCACAGTAGAAAAGATGCTATGCTAGATTTTGGATGCTCACTGCATTAGTCTCTCTGGTGCATGAATCTGAATTGTGGACATTTCAAGCAGTTTTAGCACAAGATGCCCTTTAGAACCCACATATACACAGCAGCAATGGCAGCAAAACGAAATGTCCAAGGTCTGCTCTGGCAGTCCCAGTGCCATCTCTTCCACACAAGTTTATTATCTCCCTTGACCTCTGGACACCTCAGGCCTTAGCTGGAGTAGGGTTTGTCAGAAGTTCTTCATTAGATATCCCCACAGTCTTCATAGATTTTTGACTCAATCTTTCTTTTATTTTAAGGATAAAGCAGCAAAATTGTACTCTGTTTGAAAGGCTACTTCTCTCCCACACTTTTTCTGTCATCTTTAGAATGCTGTATCTCTTTCAACTACTAAGAATTAAAAAATATGGTTTGAACTGATGAAAAAATACTTGTATTCTCCAATAACTAGCCAATAGCTCTTGTATTGACAAAATCATGCAGCCACCAAGCAAGCACACAGTAATTCATAGTTTCAGTTCTGATTATCAGATGAAGTAGGTCAAGCTAGGTATTCAACAGCTTTCACTAGCAATATCATACCAAGGGGACTGCTTAAACTGGGATTTACAGTCCATCTTGTACATTTCAGTAATCACATTTTGGTTTAAACCTTGCCATGACCCCAGATTCAAGGGAATATAATGGTCTGCACATGTGATAATCCTGCTGGGTTATGTAAGGAAATGATTAAGAGTTTCACTATGTCCTGTCAGCTCTGAGCACTAATTCCAAAAGCACGTTCTGCTTTCTTTGACAGATTTTGAGTGTGCATCTCCTAAATGGCAGTTGGTCTGCATAATAATCTGATCTATTACACTCAATACTTTTATATAACACTGCTAATAGTGGTTGTTTAAATATCATTATTTTTAAAGTTTTGTATTTCCAGTTTGTGGCTTCATTCACAGCTTTCATGTTTGGAACTTCCTCCTCCTCCCTCCACACACCTCCATGTAGGCAAACATTCACAAAGTGACATCTTCAACTTTCAATATTTAGTAACTAAATTAGAGTCTAAATTCAGAACGCTCTCCTTTGTAATATCCAAAGATGTATACAGGCATAAACTTAGAGGTATAATGTCTAGGTATTAACTGATACGGTAAACATATATGACTCCAGAAGATCTAATCTCTGAATCCCCGTAAGGATCAAATCTTAAATCTCCTGGAAATAGGACACAAAAGCAACCACACTGTTTCAGTTACGGCTCCTTAAGAGTTTTTGTTCCTCCAGTTACTGTCATACTTTCAAATGTGCAGAATTTTCTGACTCCCATCTTCAGCCTTCGCATATACTAAACATCTGCACGCAAAAGTGAGACTACCTGCCTCTGGAATTTATTTCCTTTGTGAACCCTCATTTTCGTGTTCTTAACTTTCATTTGTTTCTTTTTTGTGTTTAATTTTGAGGGGTTTTTCTGGTTCGTTGGTTAGCTGGTTGGGTTTTTTTTGTAAAAATATACTCAGAGTACTGGATTCCATTCAGTTTGCAAATACAGGCAAACACCAAAAATTGAAGACAGAGTGTTTGAAATGGGGCACTTAAGAATAGAGTTTTTGACTTTGCCATTTACAGTCCTAAGAGACAAGCAAATATTAAGTATCTATACTAAGTACCTAAGGATTAGAATCCTTCATTTTATGTCTGGCATGTCTGATCCCTATCTCCTACCCATGAATGCTCACAAGCGAAGTAGCTTTATCCACCACTATGCTTTTAGAGCACACCCAGTTACTCGGTGGTGATCTAAATAAAGTAGGGCTGGAACCAGCATGAAACACAACCTTAAAACATGGCATCACACTTGGCACTTCGGGATTCCTTAATTTTCTTCTCTACACTACAAATGGTAATCCATGCTATGCACTTCCATTAAAGCTTATCTGACAGCAGCATAAAAGCTAAACCTCTGACGGGCACTACCAATTTGAACTATGCTGAAATGTGTACTTCTCAGTCTGAAACTGACCTGGGGAACTTTTTGTCACAGACTGTCATGGAAGCCAAGTTTAAAATATGGATCAGCGTAAGACTAAACCAAATCACAGAGCATGGGTTTCTTCCTCATCATCAAACGTAATGATTTGGAAGCAACCATTGACTCATTGCTTGGGAGCTGAGATGATATCAACAGAATAAGTGAGCAAATAACTTGCTCTTGAATCACTTGCTCTTGCTATTAGCTTAAATTTTGAATACTACATCAGAAAGATATTTTTCTCAGTATTCAAATAAAATTCCCCTCTTGAGGAAGAATCTTTTTTTCATCATTGAAAAGTCTTTGAATATCTTTTACACATTGACATATTTTGCTCTGCAAAACATGCAAAATGTCTGTTTCATATGCCTCTCAGTTTTGAAAAGAGAACTTAAGAGTCAAAAGGGAAATTTGATTTAAAATAAACTTCTTTTCTTGCCTTGATTTTTGTATCCATCTCCACCTCTTCTCTCCAAAAGTCTGTCAATTCAATTTTGTTGAATTTCCCCCTTCTCACAATGTGAACATTTTCTAGATTTATGAGACTTGAAAGTTTTTGAAGGTCTCAGAAGAATGTGGGTTTTGTTGTAGTTACTTCATACTAGGGATTTTTTCTGTTTTATCAAACTGTAAACAAATTCCATTACTTATTTTTTCTGTTCATATTACTTACTGTTTTCTCTGATGAGTAAGATAAACATGCAGTTACATCTCTTTAAAGTTCTTAGATTTTGCTTTTTTAAAAAAAAGATTGAAATGTTTCTACCCCTACAGCCTTTTTCTTATAGAACTATGTGTACATATTTTTGAAGAATGGTGACATGTCTGATCTACTTAAAGTCCAATTTGGCTTATTGTTTTATTTATATAAAATGTTGGCATTAATATTCTCTACCATATATATAAATATAGCTATGATGTGACAGAAATTCCTATGAGATGCAGATGTGTCTCTTAATACCATCAGATTCTGCAACTGGCTCAGCAATTACAGATGGCTTACACAATGTTTATATTAACACTGAACTATTTTATTACAGAAAAGTCAGGATTAAATGGTTTTTTTCAAACTACTTAGTAGATTAGTCTGCTTCTGCAATATTCCATTTTCATAATAAAAATAATACAGCTCCAACACCAGATATAACTGTTCTGTCAGTCAATATTTCCTCAGATATATCCACCAACAAACACTTTACTCCTATGAATAGATATTTTATTCTACAAATAGTAAGCAAGGTAGACACTACCTTGTTCAATCTAGATCCACTCTGACAGTATTAATGTGGTTTTTAAAGATTTACTTATGTACTGACAATATTTTTAATACAAGATGGAAGCAGGAAGATGTAAAATATTGAGTTCTAGGAGAAAAATGGTATTGATACTTACAGATGTTGATGATACATAAAGCTAAAGACAAAGTATAGATACATTTATGTTTGAGTCCAAAGTAAAGGTATCACTCAATATCATGCCAGAAGAAGACAAAATAAATTTTTAAACAAATACTATGTGTTGAAATGTGAATGGCACTTAAGAATATAAATAAACCCCACAGCCATTAGAGAACAGCTTACGCAGTTTTGTAGTTTTCTTTGAAAGAATAAGATAAAGGCACCACAGCTTTTTTGTTTCTTCCATTTGGTAGTAACAGAATGTTATAATCTTACATGCTTTTCTTGATCACGTGTGGCTTGATTTCTTTGTTTATATAGAAGATACTTACATCCAATTATCAATGTACACAATTGCAAAGCCATGGAAACAGGAAGTTAACAAAATTAATAGCAAACAAGTCTGTCAGTGAGTGTTTCAGGTTCACCCCTTCAGTTCTGCAAAGGAAAGGCCTCACACAGACACCCTTATTTTAAATTAATTTGTTTCTGCAGAAGTACAAATGGAGCATGTAATTTCTAACCTAAAGAATCAATAAAGACTTTCTTTGAATATTTCTGTTTTCTATTAATTGTATCTGTTATTATGGAGGTATTTACAGGCCACATATCATAGAATCATGTTATGATGTTACATGTTACCCAGAGAAAAGTTTGAGATGCTCTCTGGCAACTTCCTGAAAGCAAATAAGTAATACACAAAATTATCTACAGTGTCATACCCCTAAGATGTACCTCAGATAATCTTTGCATTTACATCATATCATCAGCTTTTTAATCCCAAAGGAGCTGTCACAGACAGACCAAAACCCATCAAAGTGCTGTGCACTGCTCAGTTGTGTATGCACAGTACTAATGTAGACCACAAGCGGCTCTTCCCCAATTGCCTTTGATAGCTCTTGAGGCAGTTCAGGTGTTCCACTGTAAAGTGGTGAAAAATTTATGGTCAATGCAAAAATTGTGGCTGAAAGTCATCAAAATTTTTCCCTAGACAGGTCTGAAACATACTGAATATTTTAAGCCTTCATTTTTCAAGATATCTATTCTACTGAGCAAAATGAGATTTGTAAAGCACGATCTTCAAAACGAGTGGAAATGCCACACCGTTAGGCTATATTTAGTGATAAAACTTCCCTTGTATTTAGTATGGGTGAAAGTTACAATGTCACCAAATTTTTGGTGTTTTTTTTTTTTTTTAAAAAACCACATAATTTGCTACCTAAATTAATAAAAACTATTCAAGTGCCACTATATTTATACTGTTACCACAGAATACGGTATCCTGTAAACATAAAGTAGCATAGATTGCAGAAAGACGAAAAATAAAAAGCTGTAAAACCTAAAACCACTAACTGCGTTGCAAAGACTTTTCATGGTCCCTTTGCATCTCTATACATGGTGTGAAATATGGATGATCATTCCAATACATAGATGATCATTCCAACAAAATCAAAAAATCTTCAGCACAAACAGTGTGATTTCCCCCTAATTAGCCATCTCAGTCTAGCAGAGGAGGAAAACAAGGGCAGGATTGTCAATAACTATGTAAAAAGAACTGATCAGTAATTTCTGCAGTATGTTTTTAATGGTCAAATGTTCCAGCTACTCAAAATTTCACACAGGAAAACCAAAACTTGCCAACATTTTTAGAGAATCAGTCAGGAGAAATGAAGCACTATTTTTTCTTTTGGTGGATCAGCTCACACTAAGACTCCCTAAAGTCTCGGGATGAAATTTATTATTTCAGTGTACTCTACCCACTGCAATTACATTTTGTACAGGCAGTTTAAAGACCTGTTATGTGGGACACAAGACTTCCTAGCAAGCTATACCAAGACTTATAGATGAGTTCTTCCAGGAAATAAAAATTAATACAGTTTTCACAGTCTTCCCTTACATAGGTACTATTTTTGTTCTGTGTACTAGTAAGCATCAGAAAAAAAAGATTAATCAGATTTTACTGAAGACTCCCATTGCCTATATACGGCACTATGTAGTGTCTGCATATTATGATAATAGATGTATTATGGGGCAATACCAGAAATACAAAGGCATAGAAATGAAATAATCTCTTTTATTGAAACAAAATGAAATTTGTCTCAATTAAACATTTGTATCATACTTAGGTGTCACAGTGACTGCCAGTGTAATAGTCAAGATGTCCATGCCTTCACACATTTAAGCTGAGCTCCTTTTAGATCAGAGGAAATTAGAAATGCTTGTGGATTTTCCCAGCACAGTGATTTTTTTGAACATGTTAGATTTTTTCCCAGGAATTTGAACTGTCAAACAGCATTCTTCATCCATAAGACTAAAACGAACTGCTGAGGCCTTTATTTGTCTATTAGCCCAAGATTTTGAGGATTTCAGGGGGTAATACCAGCAGCACTCAAGGAAGATTGCCAACAAAACTTTTTTAAAAAGAAGGTGATTAGATTGAAAGAATCTTGAAAAAAAAAAAAACCATAGGCTGATAAAATCACAAATGGACTACCAATTTTTATTTTAAAATTTAAAATGCTTTTCCTGAGATGATGAAATAAATATTTAATGTTCCTAAGCCATAACTATAGTGGAAGAATAATTTGTCAGAGGAAATGTTACTTCCTGTGTCATATTTATTTCCAATTATATAAACTTGACACTTCAATTCCTCAGAAAACTATCTATTTGTGTGAGTCATCAGATTCCTTTACTTGCTTTGCTTGGCTAAAAAATGTTCCTTGGTCATTAATTAGGAAAAAAAAAAAAAAGGAAATAAGAAAGAAAGGTAGAATGAAAAGCATTTAAAGCTTGAGATTCTTTGTACTTATAGCTGAACAAAGCTGAACAAAAATTTACTCACAAACCACTCAACTCCTTAGGGTCACAGAAGCAGTTAACAGAACAACTATGAGCACCAAGACATGTCATCTGGAAATCATGCTCAAAACAATAAAAATCCAAGAGTGTTTCTCACAGAAGTCATGAAATTTGAAGTACAAAAATAATACGTATGCCAAAGTTGAGAAATTTGATAAACTCTTGGAAATATAACTTGCATTTGATGATCAAATAGACAGAACTTACATCTACAGGAGGAATTCTACTGAGCTGAAAATGGAGGAGATCTGGAATATATTGCACACACTTACTGAGCTGCATTTATGATCTCTCCTTGTGGCTACTGGTGAAATCAGCTTCCTTGAATAAATTAATCTCTGGATAGGTGCAGTTTGGCTGTTTTTATGGTTTTCCATTTAGCCACTTGGAAATAAATATGAAATTTATGCTCTTTTGGCACATATTAACTTTCAATTTGGCTAGCCTTTTGCTGGGAGGAATGAGAAGAAATAAATTTTTAAAAAAATTTTATTGTATATTTGTTTACGTCCTCTTCAGAACAGGAATTGTTTCGTATAATATGAAATAAATTACAAAAATAATCTTGTCTTTGTCAAATGCAGTAGGGGTTTCGGATATTCTCTGAAAATTGGAAATCATACCACTAAGCAGATCACAATTTTAAATCTAACTTCTAGTCTTGGGAGAGGTTACATTAATTCCTGCAAATATTAACAAAACAAACCAAAAAAAGCATTTATACAAATACACAAATTTTTCATGTTTTGTTAAAAATTTATTGAAGCAACTGATTTCAAGGTAAATAACCATTACTTTGTATATGTGCACTCTTTGATAATACTGAAAATTATTATCTAAGGATTTGTATGAATGACTTTTCTAGCCCAGCATAGAAAATCAACAACCAGTAAAGAAAATTTATAAATTTCAGGCACAGATCACTGTACAGTGTTTTCCTCAAGTCTTGCTTTATTAAAAAACAAACAAACAAACAAAAAACAACAAAGCAACTTCAAAAGTAAACCAAATCAATTTAGAGTTCAGACCATTCAAGGCCTTTGTAACTAGCCAGCTGAGAGAAAAGATGTTGCATCTTTCTTACCTAATATCCCACCTAATATCCCATACTCTGCCATTCTTGCAGTTCCCCACTGCAGTCACTGTGTACGCAGGAGCATGGCAAACCCTGAGGTGTCAGAGCACCATCATCCTTTGTCACCATATGTGATTTGGGGGTTAGAGAAAAAAAATTAAAATTTTGACTTTCAGTCTCAAAATCTTTCTTCTAGGAACTCAAAAACTGAAGAATATCCTTTTTAACTAAATATAATGCACAGTTAACTGATCTTGCTTAGAAGAGAATCACTACATCCCAAGTAGTTCAATATAGAATTAAATGCCAGTGAAGTGTTCTCCATGGAATTAGTGCTTAAAATCTTTCATCTTGATATTTGATTTTTATCTGTTGTAATCCCATTAAAAAATGAAACATCATTTAATGTTTGCTTTAATAGTCTTCCTGAAAAACAGATAAGGACAAAAAAGGAAAAGCTTTTTTTTGAGTAAATTTAGAGCTATTTAGAGCCTTGTCAGTAATCTTGAAAAAAATCAGTGACACAAATAGAATGACTAATATTACTTGGAGGTCACATATATGAGAATAGAAAAGGGTTTTTTCAGTTGTGTGCCTCAGCACTGTATCAAAAGAAAAGTATTTTTGTCTTTGAAGAATTAGAAGCTCAGACCTTGTCACAAAAGCAGTATCAGTTGTGTGGTCTTCCAAACACTTTTTTTAGTGTAATTCTATTTTTGCAATAGGATCATGAACATAAGCAACTGAAACTAATTTCTGTGGGGTATTATGTGAGTACTATTGCAAAAAGTGTTTACCTTCTCAGATTTGAGACAAGTTTAAGCAAGACAACTTTAATTTTCAGGGTTTTGTGAAGAAAATTTTGGCACAATATTCTTTTTCTTTATATATATATATATTTAGTTCTTAATAGAAACAAAGAAAAGAAGAGCAGTCACACTCACCAATGTTTTCAACACTGCACAATCATTCTTTCAGGAAAAGGGGAAATAAATGCTGCCAAAGGGGTCTGATGTTTTAAAATAATTTAAAAGCAACTCTTAAACTCAAGGGCACTGTTTTATTCATCATTGACAGGAATAGCAAGTGGTGAGTCATGACTCTTTTTTGAAATTCATTCACTCACTTTACGTGCCTCTCTTTTTAGCTGCCGAACTTGCAATACCATCTGCTTTCAGCCTTCAGTAACTCAAGTTGCCTCTAGCTGAGACCAAAGCCATGAATATTTAACACCTGCAAATAGAAGCAGTAGATCGCTCAAGACCAGCACCTAAGATCAGTGGAAATTTGGAAACCTCCATCCCTATACACAGTCAAGGACCCATGTGACAAATTCAGTAACACAGAAGGAGATTGCAGTGACTTCTCTGGTCTCAAATTTCAGGGTAAAGGTCCATGTTCGGCAGCACTGCTACCTTGGAATACACTAACCTTCCTGCTTGTTTTCTCCTCCCATACAACCCTGTGCAGGACCCTGGCGGTCCGACAGCTTTAGGGGTAACAAAGACGAAAAAAACTGGATAGAAAAGGGGGAAAGAAAGAAAGAAAAAAAGAAAAGGAGTGTTTCCATTCCATCCGTTTCCTAGCCTCCAATGCAGAAAGGGACTACAGACAGCAGCACCAGGGAGGGGCCTGGGAGCCAGAAATCACAAGTGAGAAATAGCAATACTTAAGCCAGGGCTCTTTCACCAGACCGTTTCTTGATCCAGCTAATCAGATACAGCATTTGAGTCCAGTCTGGGAGAAAAAGCCTGAAAAAGACAGGGTAGAGTGATAACAGACAATTTAAAAATACTTGAAAAATTCCATTCTTCAACATTTTATGCAAAATTATATTTTCATTTACTTATTTATTGATGCACTGTTATACTAAATCTGTTAAACCTATTCACAATTAAATTATGCAAGTGTAAGTAAAATAAAAAGCCAAAGGACTGGCCAAAGAGCAAATATGACAGAGCTACATCATTCTGTCCCAATAAAATTATGCCCAAAACCTGGACTCTCAAAAAGATTTTTTTTTTCCCATAGCAGCTCTTGAAAAATTGCAGGGAAGAAAAAAAGTGACACAGCCATATCTGCTCATTCTAAGTTCATTTCTGACCTCTTTTCACTACTGCAAAGGAGAAATTTATCTTCTATAAATTTAATTTTTTTTCAGTTGGTTTCTATGGAGATTATGGATATTTTTTGGAATAATCTTGTAGAAATTATTTTAATATTTTTCTAAAGCACCAGGAACATTAACTATGGGAAAAGAATAGGAAATAAATTCTGAAAATGATTCTCTGATACTTAAAAGTGCATAAATCAATTTAGCACAAGCTTCACAGTGATGCATGATGAGGCAATTCTGATGGAATAAGTTATGCAAACGACCTTTAGTGATATTTTGGAAAGTAATTTGCAAAATGTAGTCCATACACTATACCTCTTTTTCTCATTTGCTCTTGTTATTGAAATACAGCCAAGTGTTTTCTTAGCAGTTCTTAACAGCAGCAGTTAAGAAATCATTTCTCAGATTCTTGTAGAAAGGCAGGAATTTGGGTAATATTTTTGAAGAGGAAAATCAAAAGCTTTTAACTTGAAACATAGATCTCTCTTACTAAAACTGTATGTCAGGGCTACAGGTGCTCTTCTGTGGTGGGTTACTTAGAAACAACTGCAAAAAGAGGTCCATATAGTGCTCTTCAGAAACGTAAGTGAAATAAAAGCCATGTATTTTGATGCTCAGCAGAATTTGGTCATCTGGAATTTTAAAAGTCTCAGTGGTTGATAATTATTTTGCTGCGCCATGAAATTTGACCTCCAAGGTTATTAGTACAAAGAGGAGGAAAAGGATCATCCTTCCACAGAAATTTTAAAATTATGGCATTTGAAATTCAGTCAATTTTGTAAAATCCCAAGATTAATGCATCCATAAGAACTGACCTAGATCTTGCTCTAATTGCTAATTTTAAATATTTTTTTATTTATTTACTCAAGCGTGATAAGAAATTATGTGATGGGTTAGGGCTGATGTTAAAACATTGCTCATTTATTGCCATGACTTTTATTCTTGCTGTTTCTAATTGTTAATTTCTGTTTAACAATTTGTTAATTACTGTTTAGAATTTTGCAATGTTTAACATCTGGAGCTAAAATTTTCATGCTTATTTGCTGGTTCTTTATGCTGGTTTTAGTAAATGAAACCATTCTTTAATCAGTTCCATAAGCCCTTTCCCCCCCACACTCCTCCAGAGGTTCTGTAATGATCTCGAAATGAGAAAGAAAAGAGTTTTCATTTCCTTGCTGATCCTCATATGGTTTCAGATTTCTAACATCTGCCTTCTCCTAATCCTCATGTGCTAGGCTTTTAGTAAAGGTGCTTACTAAGGCTAAAACCACATATGTCAGAATGAGAATAAAAGTTCTTAGCACTGATAAATATTTTACAGGCTACTACATTACTCTACAAACTGCCACTATAAAGAACAGGGGAGAAAAAGAAACCTAATACAGTATGTATTTTCTGCCATTTTTTAAATTCTGAAACCAAATTTGTTCACTTATTTTTCTTGTTAGAAGGGAAATTGGTTTCACTTACTACTCGCACTGCCAAAATCCTGAGGCTCCACCGTAGTTTTCACTAAGGTACTTTCTTCATCAAGCACAAAGAATTACATGTTGCTTGTCCTTACCAGGTATACTGAAGCATTTGCACTACTGTTTTTGAGGGTACAAATTGGTCTGCTGGTTATTTTGGTCCATTACATAAAAGAGGAAAACCATTTATTTAATGTTCTGTTTCCTGACTTTTTACACTTCCAGGATGTAACAGGTTCTTTACTGAAGAAATTATGATGATGTAACATAAATAGAAACTACAATGTCAGAATAGTATTGTTTGTTGAATTTCTAGATGGTCTTAATTTTAACTCAGCCTAGTCAAAATCCCTTTCGAGATTGTTTTCAGATTAGGTCTTACTGTGGAGGTTGAATTTTACAGAGATACCCCAAGAGCACCGAAATCTAACTGCGGTTCCTTAGTACTCAGTTCAGACTGCTCCTTGCATTGGTACCTCCTAGTCAGAATGCTCTTTTCTGACAGTAGTGTATGTTAATTCTCCTGTCTGATTTTTTCAACTTCAAATACTTTTGATAGGTAAAATAATTCTTGAGTCAAGGTGTCTTTCCAAAGTGAGACTGTTATTTTTTTAATGTATATTTATGACATCACTAGCCTCTCAGCATGCTCAATCCCTGAAAAAAAAAATTTCTTCTGACTCTATGTGCCATCTGTATTCTTTGAGGGCTTGCAAGATCTTCAATGTCATACTAATAAAAGGAAATTTTAGCACAGCTGTGACAGCAACAAAATCACCTGTAAGACATATATCACCAAGTGGTCTCCTAGCATTACTCTCCAGGTGTCAGTGAAATTATCTGACCAGGGAATTTTGCCCAGGCTACAGCTGCCAAATCAGTCTTTTATTTTTTCCAGATTCCTTGTTACTTTCAATATTTGATTTAGAAAAAGAAACAGTCAGAAAATCTGGAACAATTAAAAATTATCTACCAGCAACAAATGAGATCTGTTTTCAGATCACAACAAAAACATGCAAAGAGAAGAAACAGCTGCTTGCCATTTGTCTCCATTTCGGAAGTTCCATTTTCTTCTGTTGCAGCCTCCTCCAGAGTCCATCTGCAGACATCAAAATAAGATGCATCTGCAGACGATTTACTGCTTGGAGATATTTAGTGTGTGCAACATATGCAAAAAGCATGTAATATGTATCCAATACACTTACCAGTTTAAAATAAACAGCAAGTTTAATGTTATCTTTTCGCACAACTTCAATTATTCAGTATAAGGTGCAAAATGATGCCTTTCTTTCAAAGTCTGACCACAATAAATGCCACAAAAATGGGGTTTTTTTGGTAGTCGTCTCATCTTGATGGAATACTAAATATATTTTGAGGTAAGACATAAAAAAATTACATCAGTATAAATATTCACCATCAGTCTAGGTTTCTTTACCACTATCACATATTCTGTACCTGAAGTCTTTCAAGTAAAGTTTTGCTTTCATATTATCATTTTAGCATTGTCTGGAAAAGTTTGTGGTCTATTTCCAGGCAGAAATACTGTACTGATTATGGATATTTTTGAGGATACTGATTATGGATATTTTTGCTACTTGTAAAACTACAGTGTAGCTTTCAACAGCATACACTTTTTCACATTCCTTTTTTTGAACTATTTATGATTAAGCAATGTTCTGGATTTCAGGTTTTTTTTCTGGAGAAGATACTAGAAGATTATTAGAGCAAATAGTATATGGAAAAAATAAAATAGAGTAATTACTGTTGCATATGGAATGCCTAGGTCACTCGCTACAAAATTTACTGGTAACTTAAACCATGCATATGTTCATACACAGGGTACCTATCTACATTTTCAAAAATCATAATCCACCACAAAGTACATACCTGTAGGTTATGAGAGCTATTAAAGTGAAAGAGATTTTCTTTGGCTATATTGTGCTCTTTTCAGCTTACAGACTATGAACACCACCAAAGAATTTCTGCCAGAAGATCACTGCAAAAGCTGTCTGTAAGGAAGTGTTTACATGGAATGCTATTTGTGAGCAAATTGCTGAAATAACCCTTAGATAAATTTGATAAAGTGAAGCATACACATAAAGACTACACAGACGGTAAAAGTATCATAACTGACTCATTTAACTGGCATTATTATTCGATATGTTTTTTGTGTTCATGGGTCTCCAATCTCTTATCCCTTCCTAAAACTACAGTGTAAACACAGACTACTTGCAATTTGATTTTAAATTTATTGTAAGCCCAAAAAGAGATAATGGATAATAGTAATACCTGGGTCTAAAAGTGATAAAATTTATCATTTTATTTCCTTCTAACCACTTCATCATCTCTGTGGCGTTCCTATTATTTGCATGATAGCAAGCAGCAAAATTGTCAACATTAGTTTATATGCCAGATATTAAAAAAGTAAAGTAAGAAATTACTACTTGT
Organism: Aleadryas rufinucha; assembly: GCA_013397815.1. NCBI lineage: Eukaryota > Metazoa > Chordata > Aves > Passeriformes > Aleadryas > Aleadryas rufinucha. The sequence continues at coordinate 610,929 of VZTH01017184.1, read as the reverse complement.
TGCAGTACTAGGACTTACCCTCAAAAAGCAAATAGTTAAGAAGAGAGCTTTAAATTAAATAATCCAGCGTGCCAACTGAATAACGGAGTTTTTTTAAAAACTGAAGTATAAGTAAACGCGCAGAAAACAGAGATAAGGAAGTGGCATTTGGTAATGAGACCACATTATTGCTTAGCGGCAAGTTTAATGTAGGTATTTTCAATATTTTCTCATAAATTGTGTCTAAGCTATAAAAGTTATTACCACAAAATAAATTTTATTAAAAGTAAATTTTATTTACTGTTATTTTTAATTTTAATTTTATCTTGCTTTATAGCTTGCGGTTATCTCTTTCATAATTCTGTATTTGTTCTAACCACGGAGCACTCATTTAACAACACAAGTGGTTTTACATCTGCAGTAACAAGATTGCAGGGGGCTTGTGCCTGCCTGCAGGAACCAACCTGCTCCTACTGCAAGAGCACATTCATCAACTTCTGAACATCATCAATAGTGCGGAGACAGATACATTTCTGAAGGTCACCTCTGCTGGCCTTATCGCATGCTCCCTTCCAGGCAATTTATTATATTACCCAGTGGAAGACCTTTTATTTTTTCCTCTGTTTTGTGGAAAATCTAATTTTCTTGGTTTGGATTAATCAGTCAGATTAATTTTCTCTTCACACCTATCCTCTGATCTTGTTTTGGGGAGTTTTCTTTAGCCCTAAGATTTCCTTGCAAAATTTTCTAAAAAATTAGTAATGAAACATACTACACAGCTGTGGCGAGAAAGGACAATGGGGCATGATTTTTGGACATGGTATTAATGTATTAATACTGAAGTATTTGTATGACTGTTTCCTGAAGATGGTAGGATTTGTACTTTAACTGTGCTATGGTATGTTTGAAAGTACTTCTACACAAGAGAATTTGCACCTCTTTGGTGCAGAGGAGTACATGAATACCATCTGCCAGAAGAGTATGACATTTATAACTTAGCTCTGTCATTGCCCAGGGATTTGATAGAGACAGCTCCCAGTAAAGCACCAGAAGTCCAGTAGTTATTTGGTGAGTGTTTCCTAATGCTTTCAAAACTGTGAAAATTCTGAGTGAAGTGCAGACAGCAGTGAGAAAGAACAGAGTTAACTATCAGTGACTGTATATGTCATAAAAAAGAAAATCTGAATTTGCTTCAATAGATGAACCAAGTCTTGACTGGGGCATGGTGAATGGGAGAGATGCAGGAGAAATCTAGGTCTGTGACTGAGATGAGTATATAGCACAGGATTAAAGAGACAGGAAAAAAGCTGTCAGCTAGGCAACAAAACAAAATGGCCCAATAAATACCAATAAATATATGCAAGATGTTCTGTTTAAGTGTATTTTCTTGTTTATGACAAATACTGTTTAATACCAAACCACTTTATTTAAAAACTAAAACCATGGTAGCTAAATAAAGGCCTCAATGTTTTTTCTAATTTGCTTTTTGTAGCATTGAAAAAGCCTAGCAAAGACACTGTTTTGCAGAAGTAATTATCTGGAATAATTTCCAAACTTTGGCTGTGCAGTATGGCTACAGAACTCATTGGTTACACTAAACTCACAAGTAAAATGAAGAGTGAAGTGAGAGATTAAACAGACAGAATGCATAAAAACAAAATAAATAATGGCTTACAATGATAATTATAAGTGACAGTTATTTTGCTTTGTAATTTTACTTTGACTTTGTAAATTCCTGAGAAAAAATACCTACATAAATGCATAAAACCTAATTTGATGCAAGAAGGAACAATTTAACAGATAGTTTCAATTAGATAATGAATTTAAATTTCAGTTGATGTGGAAAAAAAGGCATAATATAGGCCATGGAAAACAGAGATTCTGTAAATATTCCCCTTGGATGTCCCACACTATTTTAATATGTTATTTTTCTACATAGGATGCCTACCTTAAGATTATGATATGCTACAGGAAAATGAGAAAGCTGTGTAGAATGTACCAGGTTTTATGATTGATAACTATCACTACCATTCATTAGGCATATGAGTATGAAAGTGTTTGGACAGATCAGTTTATTTTTATTTAGGAAAAAAACAAGTGATGCCCATATAATGTTCTTTGCATTTGATTCTCATTCTTTGGAAAAGTATCTACAGAATTTAATCAACCATGCTTCTGTGTCGAGAACTTTCATTTTTAATGTTTGCCCCCAAAATGTTGCAACTGTGTCCCCATTGCATCATCAACAACAATTTGATAAAACTATAACTGTAATTCAGTCATCACATTTTCCAAAGGAATTATGTCCATACTTGAAATTCTCCCAACCACAATTCAAATAAGACGTCACAAGAATTCATTCTTTAAAAACAATTTTTCTTTATATTGCATCTCTAGGCCAAACTTTGTTTTCCCATATCATTTTCAAAACTACTCAAAACTAGTCTATTTGTTAAGCCTCCTGTCTTGTGAAAGAAGAGTTTAAGAGAATCTATTTATGGCAACACATCTGTAGATTTTTTTTTTTTAAGACTTGCTAGATATCAAAAAATTGCTTCTTCAGTAGTTTGTATCAGAGCCTTTTCAGTTATTGCTTGTGGGCTTGTAGATTCTGAAGAAGTGACTCATTCTTATTCTAGTAACATAACAGGAATTTCAACATAGGCCACCAGTGGACCACCTCCAATTTCTCTACAAGTTCATAAACCTAAAATTCCGTAGTCTAAACAGCTCCAACTCTTTCTTTATCACTATTTCAATATACTTAAATATTTCCTGTTTTCATAAAACAATTTAAAGCAAGATATTTCTTATTCTTTAGTGTTTGAATCAGCAAGAATTTGCTTTTTTTTGCTTTTAGTCATCTATATTTCCTCTGACTTCCTCTTACCTTTTCTTACAACAGTTTCTTGGGGTTCTTTACTTCTTCATATGTCTTAATTATATTAATATTTAATTCCTTATAAGTCTAATTATGATTTACCTTCCTGCTTTTATACATATATATATGTACCACTCCTTAAACTCCTCTAGGAACCTATGTGTTTCTATTGTTATTTTTGAGATTTAGTTTCAGAAAGATGTCCTGAGGCATCATTCACAAATGTCTCTTTATGTTTCCAATGTACCTTTAAAAATAGAATTTGTATTGCGTATTTTGCTTAATTTTCTGCAGCACATTATTCTCCCAACAACTTTATGCTTTGACTTCGTTTTTTCATGAGATCCTACTCATCAGGTCATTATTCTTAAATCTTTAATCCTTATAAATCTTCAATCTTTATTCTACAGCTCTCATAACTTGTTTTCCTGGCAATAACAGAAAGATATTAGCTGTTCAACACTGTTCGTAATTTCCATTTTTAGATTTTCTGAGGTTTCCTCTCATTAGCTGAGATTCTCTTCAAGAAATTTTCTCTTTCTGACAGGATTCATGCCTCATACATTTCAAAATATTAATCATCGACTTAATTTTTTTCCAACAGATAGTTTGTGGAACCAGAGCACCTCCTGTTACTTCAAAGTCCTGGTTTTTGATACTTTTCAAAAAAACCCTGCAAATCCTTGGGTTTGTTATCATATCAAATCATAGTCATGACATTATTCCTACTTTTTTCTTCCTTTCCTGGAGAAATTCAGGAAAACTGCCTCTCACCCTTCTCTGAACCCACAGAGGAAAAGCAAAGTACCTACAGGTTAAACTAAATAACAGCATCCATATTTTCAAAGTAATAACAGGTTTGACAGCATGAACTTTGTCATAAAATTCCATAACAGGAGTAACTTGATCCAAAAGTTGTAAAGCTATGTCTCAAATTGAGAGGTCGCACTTATCAAACAGGTGTGATCAGCAGACTCCTTCACAACACAACAATACCAAGGCCACTGAAAGCATGAAGGTCCAGGACTATAAAGCATTTTTCTGCTAAGTGGTGTTATCAAAACACTCTTTAACAGAAAATCAATGTAACCTTTACAACAAATTAGAATAAATGTGCGTAGCATGTTTGTTTTGAAAAGGAAATGTTGCCACTGTGTCTAGACTTCATCCATTTCAGGAAAATTGGTTTGAAATTACTATTATATCATCATGAAAAAATATTTTCAAGTCAATATGCAGTAGCAGAAGTACAAGTCCGTCATTGCAAGATCATTTTTAATCCAGAACATTTTCATCTGGTTTACAATGTAACTCCAGAAGCAGGGGAAGCACAATGAAATATCTTACGGATAGAGTAGCAAGGAGATCCAAATCTCTGAAATACACCCACACAGGGTGTATTTGGTTATCTTAAACCATGAATTTTTCATTGCGTTATCTGTCCCTGTCCTGTCGATGCAGGGAGAGAGATGAAGTGACTTAGTGGGCTCCTGCTGGCCAGTCAACCTCAACCCAACACACTGAATTAAATCCTTTAGTAGTTAAAACACCAATTCCCTTGGCAGGTATTGCAAATGTGGATTAATTTCAGGTTAAAACTCTGAAAATCCTTTTACTTTTGAGACATCCTGAAGACCAGGACCTTTCTCTCTGATCCCTTCCTGTTTGTGCCCTGACTATGTTTTCTCATCATGTGAAGGAGGCAGAGAAATGTGCTCTGGGTGGGAACAACTTAATTGACACTAAAATGTTCCTGAGAGACATTCCTGTTCCTATATATCTGGTATTTAGGGCTCGTTACAAATAGAACCACCATCTAAGTTAATAAGTCACAATCTCACAAAAGGCTGTAAGTACCACTGCATTGTATATTACTACAATTATCATTGGTAAATATTGGTTGTATAACAGTAAAATGGTAGCTATCTGTTCTATAAGAATAAGATACTAAAACATGAGTTATATTCATCACATTCCAAAAAACTGCAGTGTATTAGAAAACCAACACTTCAGAAAAATAAAGAGGTCTGAATCTCAAGCAATGTACTGGGAACAGTGAAACAGCCTCTGTGGTTGCAACAGGGGGAAAGATTTATACCGCACAGGTAAATAAAAACATGTTTTATGGGCATTTGTTGTCAAATAATCCCCTTCAGAGTAATTTAGCCTTCATCATTCTGATTCAAGCCTACAGAATAGATAGGAGAAATGAATGCTAGTGACAGCAGACATGATATACCACATAATAGTGACATTAGAAAAAGTTAAGTAAATCTCTTAAAGGCTGTTGAAAAACATAGGCACTAATACAGAACATAACGTGTTCTGAAATTTCTGAGAATAAACTTGGGTGGGAAAAAAAAGCATTTAATTAGCAGTATCAGGAAAAACTGGTACTGCTGAGGGAAAAACAAGCGAAAACAAGTCCAAAAAAGTACCCAAACATCCTTACCAATCTTCAAAGAGTCCAAAAGAATAGGATTATTCAGAATACCAAAGGTCAGTGAAAATCAAGGAGGACCAGACTTTAATGGCTAACATGTTAAAATACACCTAGTGCTACACAGGGAAGTCATCACAAATTACTCTGATTAGAATAGTTTCATAGCTGCAGCACAAAGTCCAGTTTTTAGTATTAAAAGCATGAAAAAATCTTTAGAGTCAAGTTTGCATTTTTTTCTTTTCTGTTCAGAAATACCCCAGCAATGCAGGGAAATTTTAAATGAGACAGAGATGATCAAATACATGCTAAGTCTAATTAAGGTTCCTTGTTGCTTGCTGTTTATTCAAAGAGAAGTTTGCTGTTCGCTGCTCCCACAGCTGTCTCCCATTGATACCACTAACGCTCACTTGAGGCTGAGTCCTGTGAGTTGCATTAACACTATCAACTGCAGCTGAAATGTTCAAGGCAGGCTGCCTTGAAGGAATGACAGCGTGGATCTGAGCTGCAGAACCCTGTCAGCTTTTCTGTGAATGTATTTATGATTAAATGAAATAAACTGTTAGTGTCATATTAAATCCTGGCACACTCACACAATCCAATTTTCAGCAGCAATTCTGATTTCAGGTTCTCCCCAGACATCTTAATTCTGTCCTCTGAAGTGTGTATTTTTTTGATAGGACAAGCACACGGTCTCAGGCACTGATCTGAGGCAAACACCTAAAAACCAGGGCTTTTTTTCAGACTGTATTTGATTAAACTCTAGTCTAGCAAAATATTAGCACATGAGTAACCATATTGACTTCAGACTGCCCATCTATTTAAAAGTTTTGCTGTAACAGGCTCTGAGTACTCAAATGAAAATAGTTAGAGATGAAGGAAAATAGATTATTGGGCAGTTTGTAAAGAAGGTATCATCCTCAACCACTTATGAATTAAAGTGCAGTACACATGTTGAATATTTTATCTGTTGTGTAGCAGGACAGAAGATTTACAACCTTTTAAGATTAGCACAATGAAAAGAAGCATACCTTCACAGAGTTGAGGCTGAGCACTTTGTTTCTAACTATGAGCTCCCATTTATATTTTCTTGTACCCACTTTCTAATATCTGTATAAATCCTAGCATCTGAAAGCTTACAATATTAATTAGAAAGTTCATAATGGATTGAAAGCTTTAATTTCTACTGTTAGGTGATCATTACAGAATCGAGCTTATTGAACTCTAGCTATGGACTCCTTAAACATGCTGGTAAGTGCCTGAAAAATACATTGCGACATACAACTGCAATAGGAGCACTTGGTGTTGTTGAGTTCATTGTTGATGTTTGAGTTTAGCTGAAAACAAAATAATATTACTGTGTAAGACACATGCCAATTGTGCAAGTTAATGTATCACTGTATGACAAAAACTCTTCAGAGTATTCAGACAAATGTCTGTATATATGAACCAATGCAAAGATTTTTTTTTTCATATTTGATTAATTTATATGCTTTTCTTTTGTGGCATCAGTTTATCAAATACTATACCACAAAGAATAAAAATATCATGATGTACCCAGAGGTGAATGAATATTAACTCTCTATGAATTTTTGTTAGTGTCAGTCATGTCACTCTTATCTTGCTTTTTTATCAGCTGTTTATTTTTATAAGATTTATGGTTAGCTAACTGTTGATTAATTATTTCATTGCTTTGCATTGACATGTCAAAATCTGCTTGTAAATCTGACATTTGTAAATTCACATTTATATTGGCAAGAAATAGAAATTTTCTTCTAGAATAATTATAATACCACTAATTCTGACAAAGAAGGTAAAGGAGCAACTCATTTTGAAACCCCAGTATTCCTGAATTAATGTAATGCCATCTACTTTCTGCAGGTGTTAAGAATGATAAAGGGGTTATTTCTGCTATATGCAGTGCTTTTATTCCCATTTATGTATTCAGTTATAGATGCCAATCAATTTCAGTCACACATCTCTAATATTATTCCATGAAAAAAGGCTGGCTAAATCTGAGCAGAGATTTCGACATGCTTATCTAAATACCATTATTTAAAAAATTAAAACATGAATGTGTAAATGAAATTTTAATAGGGTGAATTCCTTGGCAAAGTCTACATCTACAGAGTTGCACTAAGCTGAATGCTTCCAATACTGACTGTCTTGGTTTCAATGCATTTACTTTTAATAAATTAATTATATTTTAAAAACTTCCACTAATAAAATCCTTCAATATATAAAACTGTTTCTTGAATATACATCCAATGCAAAGTATTTTGTTTATCTGTGGAGATGAATTCAGCTATTAAATTTCTCACATTCAGCATTCTGGGTACATTTCCAAAATAACAGAAAGACATCTCCTGCCATTCTTAGGACTAAGATAATAACAGTTGCAGCCACAATACAGATTAGAGGACTGTAGCTGAAAAGCTGCCTCCGATTTCATTACTGTGAGACATCAATAAAAGTTGAGGGAGAAAGACAGAAAAGAAAATACATAAATGTTCGCATTCCTGGAGTGCTAAAATCTAGTGCAATGATATTGGTTGCAACACAGGTAACTAATGTAAACCATGATGTAACTAATTTAAACATGACATATTTCATATGTTATTCCCTATTTGCATGTATTTCATTAATGCAAAGGGGATTAGTGAGAAGCACATTCAGGAAAGAAGGACATAGTTTTTCAGACTAGGTACCTTGATACTGCATTCTGGACCTTTCTGGGATATAAGGATGATCAGGCAGGGAGAGGTGACAAAGTATCCTACCTGTATTTAAAAAGATCAAGAAGATACATGAATGAATTAATAACATCAAGACCAAGTTAGCAAAAAGACTAAGATTTAGAAATAAGTAACTTGTATTCATTTCTTCCATCAACATAATTTTTTTTTTTATGCTTTCATGACACACCCACTCCTCTGGTATAAGTAGACAATGCCTACAAGTTGACAAAGTCAGCATTCTTCGGTCCCCCAGTGGGAAGGACCAGAGGTAGGATCCCTGGCAAGCCAACTGGTTTCCAGGAGTGATGCAGCTGAAGTCCTTCTCCTGCCACGCCATGCAAGGTTTGGTGGCAAGGACTTGATACCCTAGAAGATGCTTGGGGATTCTGGAAACAGATGGCTGGTCCCAGAACTGCATGCTGCAGTATGAATATTTTAAAGACTAAAGTATTTGTCCACAGAGTTATCACTGTGAAGTAACACAGATAGAAACAGAAGTCTATGCTAAAAATTGAAATCTGAAATACACACCACACTCACAAGACAGATTTTACGCAGATTTTAAGCATGGTGGGTAAAAGTTAGAAAGACCTTTCAACAGCCATTGATTTACTACCCCTATGTAAAAACCCCAAAGGTGGTAACAGTAAATGGCATCCCTTATTAACTAGTATATGTTACAACAATCCTAATCACACAGATTAAATTCTGCTGTAGAATGCATCATTTGAGATGATTTCGGTTTTGTTCAAGGTTGTGGTTTGAGACTTTATCACAGTCTCGATCAGCCCTCGAAGTATCTTCTCTTTATTGTAAATAATTTACTCTCAAATTAGAGGTAAAGCTGTGTAGCAATCGGGAACAAAGCCAACAGACCCCCTTGTATGCCCAAGGAAGATCCGTTTTTTGTGAGAAACCATCCCCTCTTTATACCCGTCATTTCCACCGGACACAACTGAAACCAAACTGAAACTTAACAGAACGTAACTGAAGAAGGGCACTCATTGGCTGGCTCAGCTGCAGTGCTGCTGTCCACGTGTCCTATTGCCCAATCAGCTTCCCGTTCATATACAGTCCACGTGTTTCTCCAGCCAATCACAGTCTCACTTCCAACTGTCACTCGAGTGACTCTCTCCTCACTCGTACCTGCCTCTCACCCCTCAGCCATCTTCCAAACATCCAGCCCGTAGCTCTGCCTTTCCCACAGGACCTTCTGGTGAGCATAAGCCTTAACCACTTTAACAAATATAACCCCACAAAAACTGGGCTGATATGGGATCAAAACCTCATCTTCAGAATTACAATTTTGCTATCCTGAGAGATTTTCTTTCTTGGTACAAATAGTGCACATTAATATATAGTGGGAAATTACTTTCCCCAGGCTTTTTCCAACCCATTTGCTTTTTTCACTCCTCCTTGTTTTGTCTTTCTTATTTCTGTTACTCTGTAAACAGATGGGCACTGTAACTTTTTGTGTGTTCCTGCAGGCTGAGAAAGGTGAACTCACAGAAGAGTGTTTAAACTCCTTTAATCTAACAGGTGTTGAACTGAATAGTTCCATTAGCTACAACCTCTGGCTCCTTTGAAAACTCACAGATCTTGCTTCCCTAATAACCTTCTTGTTTCTCTGCCTGCATGGTACACGCAGCCATATTCCAGCTATAGCCTAGGTGGGGGTCCCATTCCACTCTAAAAAGCAGAGCTGGGAAGGATTCTTTTGAGAGATTTTTCTGACAAAAAATCAAGCACGGACACGACAATATTATATCTGAGAATTGTTTATTGAAATTAAAAAAAACACCTAACTGTTCTTATTTAAAAGAGGTGGGAGGATGACAGGAAAAAGGAGCAGAGAGAGAGAAAAGAGAGAGAGGGGGAAGAAACAGAAGACAGGGGACAGTGTTACCATGGGACCCTGGCTATCTCTTGGTTTGGCAGACAGAGTCCAAGCGGAGCAGCAGCAGCGTGCCTCTGGCAGGAGTTGCGGCTGGGCACAGGAAGCTGGGATCAGGACTGCAGGCACGGTACAAGCGGCAGCAGCTGAGCCCGGCGAACACGGTGGGGCCGACTGGCTGCAGCAGGGAAACACGGCAGGAGTTGCTGGCTGCAGCATCACCTGCCCCGGCAGGGAAGGCAGCAGGGCACGATGTCTTCGCAGCAATGAAGCAGTTCACGGGAACAGCAGAGCAGGGCAAAGCAGCAGGCGCAGGCAGCAGCTGCAGACAGCGGGCGAAGCTAGGTGCAGGCGGGGAGGCAGGAGCATTGGGAAGAAGGTGTGAAAGTGGGAGCAGAGGGGACCAAGCTGACCCTTCAAGCGACCGAAAACAAAAGGATGTCGCAGTGTTGCAGCAAACTGTTTTTATGTGTCCTCAAACTCCTCCCCCAACTGAGCTTTGCGTGCCGGTTTCTGGCAGGCATTTCTCATGGGCATCCGGGTACTTCCCCTCTCCAGTAAGCACGTGTGTGGCAGGGGGGGAAGCTGCTCACAGTCTAACCATGGAAGTTTTCTCTGCCCTGATTGGCTGCCAGGTGAAGCCTCTCTGGGAACAGGGCAACACAGTTTTTATAGGAATTTTCTTCACCTCATTTGTGACATAGATTGAGACACATATATATTGGTCCCTCGCAGTGGGTAACTCGAGGTCGTAACGCAGCCTCTCTCAGAAGGACTGCAAACAATCTGTGCTACTTTCAGCTGTTTCAGTTCTGTCAGTGCAGCTGTAACGATGTCAGGTGCTCTAGGTACTTCCCACACATCTGTGAGGGAGATGAATAGATCAAACTTCACATGGAAGCAATTTAGCAAGAGCACTTCCCTCTCATTTGCAAGTACAGGTTGCTGAAGGACTACAAAAGCCTGGTACGTTAGCAAGTATGACAGCAATTTACTGCTACAATGGCACATGTAAAACACAAGTATTCGGCTCAGTTGTTTCACATTTATTTCTCAGCTAGGGTGTTTTACTTACACTTCACTGGACGTTCAAAACTAAATTTATGTGACCACAATGAAGTTCTTTCTGTTTTCAAAGTTCTAGACTATAGATAATATGGTTGCAGTCAGCACATAGCTGTTCTTTCCCAGTATTTGACTTATTTTTTGTTCAAGAGAACAAAGACACTGTTAAATCTTGTCAATAGTGAGAAAATAAACGGAGTTTGCACTTAGAGCGCATTGCCTTTGGTTCAATCACCATCGTCTTTATGAGAAAACTGAAAATGCCAGCAACAAGAAATAATATTTTTCAGCTACAGTCTTGTTCTTTTAATAATGACTGTGGATTGAAAAGAAAAAATGAACCAAAAGGAATACCCTGTTTCAACTTCTTTTTTCCTTCTTTTATTAACAAACTGTATTAATATTAATTAATATTATATCTATTAATAACTATATCTATTAATAACTATATCTATTAATATCTATTAATAACTTTCTGTAAGTTTTGAAAATGAATTTCAGGAAGGTGTCCCATACTTCTTTCTCTCTGAAGCAAAGGGCCAATTTAGCTTTCACCTCACAGTAAAATCTCTCCCAAAGGGCTTATACATTACAAAACCCTCATTGTCTTTACTGGGAAAACAAGGGACATGTGTTTGTTTGCACTCCTTCAAACGAGTGACAGAGCAGGAACAAATCTTTTATCTCCAATTATCTCCCACTCTAAAGCCTGTTATAAGGCTTTATCCATTCAAAATTATAACTTTCAGAGAGAATTTCAAATCTCTCTTGTTATGCTTCATTTTTTCTACATCTGTACTTATTCTGCAGTCAAATAAAAAGGGCGGATATTCTACAGTTGCTTCGTGGAGACTTAATCCTACTTAATCAAATAGTTTTCATCACATCACAAAATTATTTTTCTTCACCCCACCTTAGACCCTCTATTTCATAGTCCAGTTACAGTTTGATTTAAGGAAAGTATGTTTTGAGTGTTGTCACCAAGTTATAAGATCACCTTTATATCCTACTATATACTGTGTCCTACTGTGCATATTACTTTATATCCTACTGTATTTTCATGACTATTGAACTTCTTCTTAACTACCTATTTTTCAGAATATGTGGTTATTTAGATACAAGATATGTTTCTAAAAGCTTGCCTTTAGAATTAATATAATTTCTTTTCCTCCCTCTGCAATTTATTAGAGCTCACAGGTATTTTTGATTAGATTAGGAGACATCAACAACAAGGATTTTCCTTTTGGCTTCTTCCAAGGCCCGCTTCTCTGTACTGCCTGTAAATGGCTTGCCATCCCAGTTCCTTATGTGTAAGGTATAGCAGTGGCTAGTGAAATATACTTCTGTACAGTTAGATGCTCTGGTGTCTTCATTGGTAATTAAATAGGATTTCAATACCTGCAGTGTCTGGGTTATGCTATATCTTTTGATTGTGCAAGCCCATTATAGGGAATACCTCATACTGTGAACGGATATGGCTGAAGTGTAGGGTTTGGGTTTTCTTCTTCCCATTAAACAGTATATAATCTGTTTAACCATAAGTCACAATAGACAACTTTGCTAGAACAGACAACATCAATATTACCTGAAATGAATATAGTTTTCAACTGCTTCCAGTCTGTTCCTCACTATGAGTTGCAGCCAGAAGTGTGTTTAATGCTTGATCCCCATGAGAACAATTCCAGCAGCAAAAGACTCTCTGTAGAATATCCAGCTTTTTGTTCAAATGTCTCACACAAGACAAATTCCACATGCACAACTTGGCTCCAAGAGCTTTGAAATATGGACATATAGATATAGATATATAGATATAGATAGAGAATAGATTATATACATATAGGTATAGATATAGATATAGATGATACATAGATATATACACACACTTAATTGTTTTATAACCAGAGACAATACTCAGCAGTTACAAAATTATTTTTGTACCTAAGCAGTGACTAGACCTTGCTACACCAAAAAAGTCCAGTAAAGTCTCAGCACAGGTGAAAGATCTGTAATATTTCATGGGATTACAGCTCTGCTTATAGTCCGGACACTGCAGAAAGTTTCTGAGCAGCTCACACTCTTGTCAGATACTAATTCCTTCACCTTGGCTTGAGATCATGGAATGCTGTAAATCTAAAAGTGAAGTATATAATGTAAGATAATTAGGTAAATGACAGTAAATGGAAGTAAAAACAGAAGCTCCAGGAGGAAATTAATCCCACTTCTCCTAGACGTCCAGTTTAGGATAAATAGAATTGTTCTTTGGAGTTTCTACTTTCTTTTCAATATCTACCAAGAAACTCTAAATCACAAATTCAGGGTGAACATCTCTTTTTTTAAGGCTGATGAAGATAGGTGACATAAATCACAGCTAGCATTTGGAACATATAGAACTGGATTTAATTCCTGAGGTCTGCTCTCTTTTTTCCTTAATTCTCTCAAGTCGCATTCCTGCTGAGGATCAGTAATTTGAGGTGAATTTGGTTGAAATTGTCAAATATTTTGAATAGCTGGGTAGTCTAGCAATTGCAACATTGTCTCCTCCTCTCCTCTCCTCTCCTCTCCTCTCCTCTCCTCTCCTCTCCTCTCCTCTCCTTCCACCACCTCCTCCTCATATTATTTCTTTCAGTCATTTCCTGTTTCTGATCTAAATTTTAACCTCAGTAGTACAAAAAGGCTTCTGAATAGTAAACATATTTTCTTTTGTAACTATGTAAATTTAAGCATCTAGCATTGAAAGTCCTCAAGGACAGATCTTTCTTTTTCTAGATATTTATAACATAACAGGCACCATGATTCTTTCCTTTGAGAATAGAAAGTTATGCATATATTATACATATATAGTTAAACATGGACAGGTGTTTAAGCGCACACTTAAGGAAGACTAATTACTAAAGCAATTTAGTATGATAGGAACTCATAAAAAATCTAAATTAAATTAAAACTTTAATTTTAAAAATATTTTTTGCATAAATATGATTGATTAGATAGTTGGCTGGGTTTTATGCTCAACAACTAAACACAACTGAGGATATTGATATATAATGAGGAGAGAGATCCTTACACCAAAGTGAAATTCCAGGATGTATACTTATCTTTTGGCAAACAGATAATCTGATAGAAAGATCTGTTTCTGTTTTGTGATGGCTGCAACCCACCTAGGCAATCTACCACAAAGACCATGACAGATGGTAGGAAATACAGCTTGAATGCAGGGCATTTGGAAAACATTTTGGCTTAATAGAAACTGTCAGGTAAAAACCTACCAAGCTAAAAGAGATATTACTCTCATGTGAAGTTACTGCACAATTCCAATGGCATTGTGGGGGGAGTTATATTTTTTTCCAAACCACACTCAATCACAAATCCATAGCAAGTACAACAGAGAGAGAAATACTGCAGAGATAATGAGTCCAGCTCTGTGCGATGTCATATTTAAATCTTGTCCAACAAAAGTATAAATCTGGAGTTTAGAGTGCTGATACTCAAGCCTGAACTCATCTTTATCATTTGAGGCCTCATTCAAAAGCATATGTTGCCACTAAAGTCATGGGAGCTGACCTGAAGGAATGGCACTGATCAGCCCCAGATGCTGGAAGTTGCAGCAACGGTGACAGGAGAGGGAGTCATCAAGGACCCCTGCTAGCCTCAGTACCTACACAAACCTAGAGCCTCAAAGCAGGCAACCAACCAAATGAGTGTTGAGCAGCAAGATCTTAAGTAGCACCATCATCTTCCTTCCTCAGCACAGTATTTTGCTGTGATCATCACCACTATCATCACCATTGTCATTGTCATCATCATCATCATCATCATCATCATCATCATCATCATCATCATCATCACCATCATCATCACCATAACCATTTTATGCAGTTTATGTTCTATACTGCTGTGAATGTGTCTAACCATGAATTTATTCTTGCCATTGTTGTGATTAAAAAAATGCAATGAAATATAAAGTTTACGTACTTTTGTCTTCTTATTCTGAATGTCTTTCCACTTAAATCAACCTCCCCACAAAATGTGAAAAAAGTTGATGAGCTTAGAAGTTGATTTGGAAATTGAGCCAATATGTCTCTCTCTGAAAAACAATGTGCCACCATTAGCATCAAAGAAGACTGTCTAATAACTGGAATACATAAATAACTATGTCTCATAGAGTTTGAGTTTGGAATTCAGAGACTACTGAATCATTTGTAAAATATTTCTGTATGTGCTATAAAGAAACACAATTACAAATTAAAGCATTAGCTGCTTTACCTTCAGCACATCAACACTGGCTCCCTTGGAGGAAATAACTTCTGCACAGAAGGACATCTGAAGAAAAAACATGTTTTATGAGTTTACGTACATCCCTATACCAAAGATTTCATTTGGTTCTCAGTCACTTAGAAAGAAAGATAAAGTACTTGAAAAATAGAAAAACAAAGTCCTCCCTTGAATACATAATTTCAAAAATGCCACGCATTTTATGTGGCAACTTCTGAACACTCCAGTTTGGTTACTAAAGACCACGTTGTCAGCAGTGTTGACATGAAGTTCTTACTGAAGCCAAAAATTGGTCCAAATTACAACATTTGTAAAAGTCAGAACTTCATGTTAGAACATGAGCCCTCATTGAATAAGAACAATTCAAAACAATGTACTGAAATCCAGCTTGGTTCCTTCTGGCAAGCCAGTCTGATCAGTTGAAAGAAAAAACAGTCCAAGAAATTTTACTGAGAAATGTTTTTGTCTGAACTACACTTCACAAGAGGCAACCTATCCAAGGGTGTTACCTTCCCTGGCTTTACCAAAAGTGGCTCTTTTTGAGGTCAGGGCAGTGGTATCATCTGTATGTTTCTTTGGCCAAGTAGATAACAGGGATTCTACTATGTTGTAGAGACTTACTTGTAACACTCACAACAGTGAAAATTACATGTATAAGCCTGAAGAGTGGACACTTTGATCACATCTGCTGCTCACATCAATGCTAGCTGAGCTTCAAATTAGTCATGCTGTGTAGGTGAGTTTACTCTCTCCGTAAATCTGTTACTGCTGCTTTCCAACTTCATGCGCTGTCATTTGACAGCCTAATGTAGTTCCTTGAACACCATTTAATTCAGGCAATCTTGAAACTCAGCAATGTGGAGAGTGAAGCAGTGCCAGCAAACTAGGGAAAACCAAATAACTCACAAGTAGATATTTTAGTACATTATTTAAATATATTCAGCATCCATAAAAATGTCACATTATTCCATGAGTTATTACTATGGCAATGTGAAAGAGAAAGAGAAAAAAAACATTATTTTAACTATACATACAATTAATTAAAATGTTATGAGGATAAACTTCAGGAAATGAGCCTGAGAATGATGTTTTTAAAAGGGCAATATTATTCCACATTTTCTTTTCTTTGCCTTATATCTATGATCTTATAAAATAAGAAAAAATGCTGGCAATGGAGTTAGAGGGTTATCTATTTTTTTGGAAAGTAGCGTCTATACTTTCAGGGAAAAAAGTACTTACCACTACATGCAATGTCAGCCAGTATCTTACAGAGGTCCTCCCTAATGGATTGTGTTGCTCTTAAAAGATAAAGCTTTCAGAGTGCCCTTTAGCTGCTAATAAATGGCTTATAAATACATACCATCTGAATACTTCAGCAGGAGAATACCTACTTCTGTTAACAGAGTTTTTAAGTATCCATCCACTTTAAAGAAAAATAAAAGTGAGTTCTGCCATTTTTGTTCTCTTTTTGCTTCTTTGATTCCTAGCTCTGAAAATCAGGGCTGACTTTTTTTTTAATGATCCAAGATCAGTAAACACAATGAAACCTTATGTTGGTAATGTTGGAATAGATGCACAATAAAAAAGTAAGCAAATGATGAATGCATAATAAATATATATTAATTAATTAATTTATACTGTTAAATGCATTTACAGATGGAACAGTTTGATCCAAGCTTTACTTATTTAACTATTTAACATTGCAAAATTCAGAGGTAAATATAAAGAACAATGCATTTATGTATTTCTATCACTCTATCAAAACATCTCTATAAATACCAATGCTATATAAATGCTCTATAAATTCAGTGCTGTTAGAATCTGCACGTTCCACTGAAGAAGTTCGTAACCTCAGCTCCATTTCCCTTTATATGATGTCAGTTATTTGAAACATTCAATGAAAACTCTTTATTAACTTTTGAAACTAAAAAGCCAATTCAAGAAAAAATTGTTCCTGTAAGTTCTTTCCCTCAAACTTATTTCATGACTCCATAGTAGCTAGATAAATTAAAAGAAAAATTCTATTATTATCTTTATATAGCTTACAAAGTATTTTTCTCTAGTTAAAACTTTGGTCTAAAACATTTTGCTTAACAGAAGGAATATTCATTTGGTAGAAAGAATACAACTTTAATTCAAAACTCCTCAGGATCAAGGATCTTAACTTCCATATCACATAACAGAAAGGTTTTTTTGATTTTTAGCTTATATATACAGTGCATGATTTGACTTCTGAAAGGAAGTCAAAAACATCATTAATTTTGACTTCCTGCTTTGAACTCAAGTTATTCTTTAAAACTGAGATGCTTTCCAAGATTAAGATGATACTATAAGATGGGATACTTGAATTGAGAGAAAATGGCTGAGGCATCTGGCTAGAATCTGGGGTATAAACTCAGTCTCAAAGTCACAGAACTAAGTGGCATGTTTGGCTTTGATTTAAACAGCCTTTGATCCAGACCAGCATAACTATATTAAATCAAATAATATTCTATCCACTTAGTTCAATAGACTTAGATCAGAAAGTATAGAAATGGAGAAGATATTGAACCTTTCAATATAGTCAATGTTTCTTCAAAATGAGTCAAAGGCACAGAAATAGTTAATAAAAATATTTATAAAGATGGAGAGTTACTATTTCTGTAGATGCAGCAATCAGTATCAAAACCATAACCTGGGTATTATCAGCTTCCCCTCATGATTTTGCACCATAAAACCGGTTTGAGTCCAAACTCAAAATAGCCTGTCATTTTCTCTGCTGTTGTTTTACACACATAAATTCTCGTCTCCTTTAATAGTTCTTCAGTAACTTTGTCCTGTTGCATTCCTGCCTGCAAACTGTCTGCCCACGGAATGCCATCAAACCACATTACTTTGGTATCAATCTACCTTAGACTTGATGGAGTTTCCTAATGGAGGCTGTGATCTTTATCTTTCTGTGAACCCAGAATGGCTCTGGTTGTGTCATATCAGAAACAGGGAGTGAAAATTAAGCTGGCAGCTGGCATTGCAGGATAGAAGTGGACTAGTTTATTGTTAAGTAGAATTGGCCAAGGATGACTGTATTAAAGAAAGATGCCCTTGTGCATCTAGGTAGAAAATTATAAATTTTTTTTCTTTCTAAACCACAGGAACTTTTAAAATGCTTAACTTTTGAACAACTAGTTATATTTTGTAATGTTAGGGAAAAGCTAGATCCCCTTAAAATTACGATGGGAACATATTTTTTCAGGGCAGGAAACTATGACCCATTCCATCTTCCTTGAACAGAGTACCTGGAGTCTGTACAGAGGAGATAAAATATGATACTGTCACCTAAGATATATTACATGATGGAGAGGATCCAAATTATCTTGGGAGATTATCATCTGATAGATAACAAAATCTGTAATCTCTTTCCATTTTACCGCTTATTCTAATATATTCATGGAGAATCAAGCCCTCAGTTAAATGAAAAGTGAGAGCACTTTTGCAACTGCCAAAGTGTAACTGTTGGAACTCTGCAGAGGCAAGCTAGATTCAACAGGAAACATGTCACCTCATGAAAAAATAAATCTTCTCAATGAATATGCCCCCCTGGTTCATCTTCATTTTCATATACCAGAGTTACTTGGAAATGAGAAAAAAGATGTTTTTAAAATGCTTTAAATCAGTCATAATGTAGTGTGTTTCATCAGACAAAGGCTTACCTGAAATAGAAGATTAAGCGCACTAAAGAGTTGAACATCTGTCATATGGTGAGCTTTGCACCTTTAATTAGCTCATTTGCTTGAAAAGCTGAAGTTATGCTTAGCACATTAACAGTGTGATTCTCAAATTCTATAGAACAATCTAGTACTTCTGTCCTCTTATTGAGTAAATGGTTGCTCAAAAATACAGGAGAGAAGAAAAATCTTCTGCTCAGTGAGAAGAAACAAATTTTCTGCTAAAGACCTTTTGCAACAGAGGTCCTGGCATTCAAATAATGACACTGCAGTTCTAAAACTTGTGTGACCTCTATATTTCAAAAACCTGTCTAGCCTACATAACCTCAGAGGATGCTTTTCAAAGCTGTGCGATGGGACACACACCATCTTCCGACCATAATTTATTATCAATTTGCAGATAATATTTCCCTTTTTTCATATCAGAAAAAGGAGGAAAACCAAAGAAGGAAACAGAATGCTTCTGCTACCTACATATAGGAAATTTATTCATAAGTATCAGCGTTGTCTGGATTCATTGCCTGTACCTTCATTTTGAACTCAGATCTTTAGAAAATGGTTTTTCTTTCACAGGAAGGTACCTCAGCTGTGAAACAACGAACGACAAAACATGGAAGCTGTGTCTAAATAGCAAGGACACTCCTCAGGAAATTCTGTCTTACTGAAATGTTTTCCACTTTGTGTGAGCTCCTTTCAGCTTAGTGCAGGCAACTGTCTCAAGAGGTTGTGTCTTGGGAAGTTTTATCTGATTATGATCTTGGGAAATATCCCACAGTTTCTCATACAATTCCCGAGTATTCCACAATTTCCTCAAACAGACATTCTGTCTCAAAACAAAAACATGAAACAAGTATCTGTTTTCTATGAAAATCAAACCAAAACTTTTATAGGCAGGGAGGACTTGCAAAAATTATTTATTATGTGCAATATTAAGGAATTATAGCATTAACGTTTTAATTCACTTATCCTGGTATTCCTCTTCAGAGTTTTACAATATCTCCTTGACATTAGGAAATACTAATGCATTTTTACTCTGATTAAATGAATCAGAAATCTTAATTTCTGAATGATCTGTTTACTGAATTTATTTAGCAAAAAATCTTCAGAGCAAGATTCTTACAAAAAATGTCTGGTCAAGATGGCACAGGAAGAACTCTTGCACTTATCTATGAGTCAATAAACAACATGAATCAATAAGTAACACAGTCACAATCTTCTGACAACCAATTCATAAACTGAAGAAAAATACTGAATTCAGTAAATACATTATTTAAGACATGCTGCTTCATCCTTACAATGTTGGTGTGCTTGCTTATTTCTCAAAGCCAAAACAGTTATCATTCACGAGTGGCAAAAAGTTTCAAGGAACAGTCATAAAAATAGTAAATTAGACTCCCTAGATCATTTATCTCATCAAAGACAGGGAAGGTTCCTAATTTATAGGCCAGTTTCATCATGTACCAAGAATGTACATTTGCTCAATAATTTTGCAACCATTTTCCATGGAGCAGAATATCTGCACAGGTGGTTTTTTTTTTCACAAGTTGCTGTATGAACACCACACACTAATCAAGAACATGAAAGAACTTAGTCTAGCACCTACTGCATTTAATTTGTCAGACTTAAACTCACTGGAAAACTGGATTGATGCAAAAAAGTCTGGACATTATCTTTTATTTCAAACACAATCATACACATTGTCTCTCAGTCAACAGTGTACATGTCTCTGAAGAGGACAGATGCTCTGTTCTGCTCTGCCTTGGCACTTTCCTCAGTCAGGCACTTTCTCCTCTACATCCTCCTTCTCATTTGATCTAGTAGTGAATTCTTATCAGGTCTGAAGAAGGTTTGAAAGGACTGAAGTGAGCTTCCATTATATGCAGGAGAATTTAGGCTTCTTCAGCTATTTGTGATGAATCCTGCCTAACCCAACAAACACTGTGGTAGTCACAGCAACTGTGCAGTGCAAGACTCCACGTTAGGTGTCCTGCTCAGCCTGTGCAGGTTGAAGCCCCTGCCCCAAAAAATCTTGCTACCTCTGTGAAATAACCTGAAGAATAGTATTTCATTATTAAGTCAGACTGTCAGGTAGCCAGAAACATAAGAATCATCAATCTTTCTTCTAGAGGGAAGAAGAACTTTACATTTAGGAGAGAGTAAAACAGGGAATCTGGTTTCTGGTCCTATTATTTTGAGGTAATAATAGTCTGTTATACCTTCTTCTGTGCTCATGTGGCTATGTACCACCGTCACCACCCATTCCTTGAAGAACCTAGGAATAGACTATCTAAGACTACCGTCTGTCATTTTCAGATACCTGCTCAATAGTTACCTTGTTTTGGCATAAGCATAAACAGCATCTCAATAAGCTTGGATTGATTTGGGTTTTTTTAACAGGCAGCTTTAGGCATGAATAAGCAACTAAACTGTTAAATAGGGGAACAGTCAAATTAATCTCACTTTTTTTTTTACCTGCTGGTGTATGTTGACCCATGGTTTTGACTTTGATCCCTCTTGAACCTGTTCAGAGCTTAAGCAATTATATGGTGCTGACATTTCCTGGCTCACTTCCAGTCATTACAATTTTCATGCAAGATATTTTAAACAGATCTTGTTGACTTTCCAGATTAATTCTCGCCCTTCATCATTTCACTGCAGTATTGCTCCTAAGTAACGTTCTACAGGAGTTCCCGCTGTTTTAAACAGCACAGTCCTTTTGATAATACAGAATTAATGTACTTGAAGAATGTCAAGCATTTTTATTTTCATTCAGATTTCTGTGCTTGTTAAGTACACTATTCCTCTTGAGGTTCTGGGGGGGCTTGAGGGGAATTTTTTGTTTGTTTATTTGTTTTGTTTCTTTCTTTTTTGTTCCTCTGAATAAAATTCGACCCATTCAACCTAAAATATTAATATTATGAATATTTCATAATATAAAAATATTATGCAATATTTCTTAGTGCAATATTTCTCAGGAAAAAAAAGATAAATTCAAGTATTGAAGAACATTGAAACATACTTTTTGTTTCATCCTTTGTTGTTGATTATTTGTCAATCCATTAGCAATATCCTAAGTCAACTAAACCGACTGATTTTGTACTTTGAAAAATATGCACCTATTTTTGATGAAAGCAAAGTTGCCAGAAGCATATTCAAAATCTCATGTTGGAATCAGATTACAGACCCAGTAATATATAACTTCTGTGGTCTGGGAAGGGACAAAGGTAGAGACTGAAATATGGTTTAGACAATCAATAATCACCTATCATTAGGATTCTTTGGTAATGATGACAGAACAGTAATTAAAAAATAAAAGCAAATCCAAAACACAAACCCTATTGGGATTATTAATCACAGATGCAGTTTAAAATAAACCAAAATTATAAAGTTTTAAACTTTGGGTTTGATTCCATTTGCACTGCTGAGAAAAAATGTGGTTAATTTTATTTGCAAATTTCTTAAATCTAAAAAAAAATCATGTTTGATTATTATTTTTGTTGCCTTTTTAGTGAGAACTTCAATACAGTTTACAAGAAGGAAGTTCTTAGACGTTCACCATATTGCAGTTCTAAATCACTAAATCATATATAAGATAGGACTAAAGGCAACCTGACTTCTAATTTACTGAAATAATAGATGTAGAGTCTAGCTAGGATTTGCTACCATTATTACTTTTTAAACTTAAAAGTATCAGAGACAAATGCATTTAAGAATAGACACATAATTTTTTTTTTTAGGTGGCCTGAAGAAAACAGTAGAATTAGGTAAGGGGAAGCATAGGGGTAAGACAATTAACCTATTAGTCTCCAAAAAACATTTTTATACATACTACTGTAATGTCAGAAATTGTGCAAAGGCAAATTAGAAAATACTTCTGGTTTCTGAGGAAAAGAGGAAGACATTGACAAGAAGGGCACTGGGAAGTTTTTTTAACTTCAACTGAATCATTGCTGCCTTCAAACACTGTGGATGGTCCTTATTTTCCATGCACAAAGATCTTGCACAGAAAAGCCAAATCTTAACTTTATGTCTTTCAAAATGGACTTTCCTTTATAATTCAGCTCCTGATTATTTGCAGCACTAATCCTGTTCTATTAAGTGATGCCTCTGAAGACACTATGCAAAGTAGTTAAATATACTTCTTTGTATCTATGAGAAACACTACCAGTGAAATTCTCAACGCTCCCAGGAATAAGTGAGTAGGTGCCCAGTAAGACTGTGGAGTCCTGTGGGGAGAGATTTTTCCTGGGATTGTTCAGGCTTTTCTAGTTTTGTCCAACATACTGGGGCTAGGAAATGTCACTGGAAGTTGGACCAAACCCAGCTCTAACTGAGAGTTTTGTACTTTTCTTTGATAGCAAGACCTCTTCTAATTTGCCCTACTTTGTTAGAGTGGTCATCTGACTTCCCCACTGTTTTGTCTTATCCTTGGGCTTAATCACTGTAATTTGCTCAATGGCTATACTACTCTCTTTGTCAAAAACTGGAACAGCATCAGTTGTTAACACCTTGTATTTGTGCATCTAGAGAACCAGATGGTTACAAACTTTTGAAAGACCTCAGCCAAATCACTGTCATACTAAAACCAGAAGGGGACTAAGGAAAAATACTTGTGAAATCTGGTCTGAAAACAAAATGACCTATTAGCTGTTGGGAAGATGACACCTCTTTGTTTGGAAGAAATCCAGGATCTTCAACTGAAATTTCGTCTAAGGAAGAGAATTTTTGTACACAGATAATTTTAGAGAGATATCTTCTCTCAGTAAGTCTCGTGTGGTTATTTATCATCTTCATTAAAATACACAGACACGGCAAGGGAGTTTTTCATAGGTAAATGCAGAAGTGTTCTTACAAAATTTTTGATCTTCTTTCACCTAGAAATTGGTGCCTTAGATCTTATGAAAAGCTTTTCTGTGCTAGAAACCCAAATTAAAATTTTGTTGACAACATTTACTTAAGAAAATTAAAATGCTATTTGAAATAAAACTGTTCAGCACAGCATGGAAATGAAGGTTCAGAAACTAGGAGATTCATATTTAACTCAAGTATTTTGTGTAGCTGTTTGCTAGACTTCTTCCACTACATGAGATTTAAAGGGTTGCTATCCTGTAAAAACATTGACAGAAATACCGTAAAAAGCAAAAGGAAAACTTCTGAGAACTATATCTCACTGAAATCTAGCCCTACCCTTTTGGTGTTGCTGCTTAGATAATTCATGATATTCAGAATAAGTTGGCTACTACAAATGAAATTAATCCCTTTTACTGCCACGCAATTCTATTCTCCTGTTCAGGAAATGGTATGCGGTGGGAGATTTAGCAGGCTAGGAGGTTACTCAGAGGCCACACACCATCTGTTTAATCAAATGCACACATACAAACACTCTTTTAAAGCTCACTTTTTTTAAAGTTTCTGGGGTTTTTGTTTGGTTGGTTTTGGGAGGGTGGTTAGTCGCAAATGCACTCTTATGGATCATTTTGCTTAAATCTTCATCTTTGCAAAGAGTACAAGGCAGGAAAAAAATCCAAATGTCTTTTGATTGGAAAAATAAATAGTGAAGTAGAAACATACAAAAGAATCTGCAAAAACATATTTCTTTGAATACCAAGTTTTGTAAATTATAAATATTGCAAGATTATTGCAAGATTATTGCAAGATATTATTATTATTATTGCAAGATACTAAGGGGAATTAATCCTTCCAATGGCCAATGTAATATAAGCTCAAATCTTGTTTGATCTATTCTCCCATTATACCGAAGAGGAAGCTTCAGGTCATCTTATTGGTGATGTTATTAAACAAAAGAAAACAGAAGAAAACCAAATCAAACCAAACAAAAACCAAACAACAGCAAACTCCCCTACCCCCCCAAAAAATGCACACAAAAAAACCAAGACAAACCTAAATGAAACTAAACAAAACAAATCAAAACAAAATAAACCCAAAGAAACAAAACACAATACACACACAGCCCAACCCACCCTCCCCCCAAAAAGGCCAATAGCAACAATAAAAAACCCAAGCATTTTGAAGCAGTTATAAGATTGCAGAGGCTATATAGAGTTGTTCCACTTTGTATTTCAACCTCCAAAGAAAATTGATTTGGAAAGAAAACCTTATACTGTGACTTCAGCCTGAGTGAGAAAGTAAGTGAGAAGTAGTGTCAAAGAAACACAGCATATAGACTTTTAGCAAGAGAAGACTTGGAAAAAATATCATATGGTGAGAGCAGATGACATGGTTGGGCACGAGGGAAATTTCACTGGTACGGTCTCAAAAGGATATCTAACATGCTTTACAACCAGCATGTCAAAATTTCTGTCTAAGAAATAAAACAGAGAGATGTTTCAGCCACACCGAGAAAATGGGTCCAACTATGCAATAAGGCTTTTCTCAGCACCAGATTTTTTAAAAGTCTATGCCCTTTTTTTCTAGAGTCTGACAGTCCCTACAATATGTAATGAAATAAAAATTAATATATTCTTTCTTTAACTGCAAATTATGCAAATTAAAGTATTGACAGCAGACTCCCCTGATATACTAAGTACATCAGCAGACTGATGTAGTTAGTAAACATGTGGGGTCAAAGGTGTTACTTGGATGTAAAAACAGTAAAACTGAGAGAGGAATCAGGTGAATATGTGAAGCTAGGAGACTTACTATAATTTCTAATTGTAAAAAGAAGTTCTCTACAAGCTTGTATCTTGTGCTTCAAGTTTATGATGTTTCCCTCTCATGAGAATTTAATAAAACCAGCAGTACCACTGCATATTTCCTTTTAGAATGGGCAGCTACAAAATCTTATTTCTGCCTGGCTGTGTAAATTCATAAAATATGCAGAGACTCCACGAGTCTCAGAGAGTCAAACTGTTGGGTCTGTTAGTGTCAAAATAGCCTTATGCAAGGAGACGAAAGGAAGTCCATGCTGTACAACAGCCTAGGCTTCATCTTTCTATATTTATTTGTGCTTTCCTGGCAAATTTGTTTGCCTTTTGCTAGATTTTCACCTTGACTGATCTTACTGTTCTGTTGTAATACTCCACAGGGGCCAATCTGAAACTCTGTTCAGAAGCAAGCCCTGATTCCTCATAAATTTGTGCAATGTAATTGACTAGGAAAGCTTTCAACAGCTTTTAATCATCTCAAATGCTATGCAAAAGGCACTTTTCTTATCACTAGATTCTGCCTCTTACTTCTCTCCAGAGAGCTTTCAAATTGTGATTGGAACACTGATTTATAAGAAAAAAATATTACAAGATAAACTTCACCTTAGAATGCTTCTACTTAATAGACTGGTCTGTTTATGTGTGACTTAAATGGGACAAAGTGCTTGTGATTATTTTGACCTATGTGTCTGCTCACAAAGCTAAAAGAAAGTCTAATTTTAACTGTTCTTATGTTATGCTCATTTATGTTCACTGAAGAGACCTGAAGTTTTGGAGCAATCTGTGGTTTTCATGCTAAAGATGCATGATTACTCAGGAATATGGGACTCAGGAATTTATAGCTGAGGCGCCATGGCAATATGATTAACTACAGCATCTATAGTAACAGGAAAAAAAAAAACCCAAATCATCAGGCGTAGGAAAATGGTACATTAATTTCTTATTATTGAGTTTCATAACTGAAATGTGATAATAGTCTGGGTGTTCAGAAACCCTCAATGAACTGTAAATATTAATCACTACTTACACACTTGACCTTTGGTCTGTATTCCAGTTTGTCATTTGCACTGGGAAATAACTGAAAGAAAAAATACTCTTTTGTTCAGGTTGCACATGAAGTGGAACCACTTCAGCCAAAACTATGGTGTAGCAATCAGTGGTGGAGTATTGGTATAAGTTCATGTGTGTGAACAGTTTAAAATGGTCTCTTCTTTTTCATGTGATTTTCGGTGATATTGAATACACCATATTTCAACTGATGAAGAAAGTCCAAACAGATGTGTTCCTTTCTTTATCACTTTGGTTGTTGTGTTCAATTAAATATGTGTTGCAATTTTCATGAACTAATCTTCCACTTGGACTCCTATCCTGGTTTGAACAACGAAATAACAGTTAGTTGACCTCGAAGTCTCAAAGTGTTTTCTAGGCATCTGTTTTAACTCCCTAACTTATCATTTCAAGATTTGCAACTCTTTAAACAGAAGATGCGTTTTCAAGATGTTGACTTAGGTCAAGAAAACAAAACTGTGACTTAGAACTAGTCCGGAATGTCACTGAGGAATTCATCATCCAATTAAGATAGATTCAAATTTATGTTCATGTAATTGAGAGAAATGTGAAAGATTACTGCATCAAGTTCAGATTCTTAATTTTGAAGTGGTTAAATGGTCACAGGGGAAAGAGGTAGTGGACTTTTATGTGGAATCTATGGTGAAGTACAGTACAGAAACTGTTTGCACTGCATCAGAATATATGATCTCAGTAAATGGATTTAAAAGGTGCCTGCAGACTTGTAAGTGAACCACAGTAGTGATAATTATTGTGGTGTGATTGTGATGTAGTTCTTTTTGCGAGTAACTGATCATTGCAAATGTACTTTCTGAAGCAGCAGAAAATTAAAAATTTTAAATGGAAGAATACTATCAGTAAAGGAAAATGTCTCTAAATGTTGAAGATTAAAGCATTTTCTAAAGAGTGAGAGTGCCCAAAATTAAAAGATTCCAAACAAAACCAAATTTTTTACATCCTGCCAAAGAGTTTCAACACTTATCACATGACTCACTCAACTGATTCAAAGGAACTTCTTTTTCCCTTTTTTCTGTTCCAGGACTCCTCCTTTAAATTTGCCATGTGTTTATGTTTAAACACAGGCAGTACTTGCGGTATTCATAACCTAAGTATATGAAACTCTATGCAAATCAAACACCATAACCACTTCTTTTATGTTATAGCACTATTTATAAAAACAACCTGTTCCTAAAAAAATACTAGCGCTGGAGGATATGGACATGTTCTTCAGAAGCAAGTGATATTGCAAAAATCCTGCAAATTGTGAATACGGCATTATTTTCCTAGCCCCATGCTCTAAACAATTGAAAGTCTGAATCCCTAATAAAAATAAACTTTTTGTTTGTTTGTTTCAGCAGTATAAAAAAAGTTTCAGGTGCCCTAATTAAAAGTAAAAATTATTGACAAATGAGAAAAACACACCTGCATTTCAGCCAGATTCTGCCCAAGTGGCAGGATTTGTCTTGAATATATATTCACTCAGTTGTGACGCTGATGTTAGTCTTCAAGCATAGTTGCACATAAATTAGTTTTCCCTGTTTTAAGTTTACACACTCATCACTTAACTGCTGGATGACTCACTATATGCCTTTGAATGAAAGTACCCATTTTTTTCCAAAAATAAAGTATCTCCGTGAATGAAAGTGGTACACTAAGTACATGAAAGCAAGCATTGCCTTTTGAGTGCTTTTCCATGAGCAGATGTGAAGGTTTGAAAAGCAAACCTGTGAGAGACTCCAAGTCAGAAATACAATTTAATAGGAAAAATAAAATAAATGCAATAGGACAAAGAAAAACCACTGACAGAGTCAGAATACAACCTGGCACCCTGTTGGTCAGGGTGTTGATGGCAGTCCAGATGAAGTGGTCCTGCTGAAGCAGTGATCTTGTAGAAAAAGAGTCTGGTCTTCGCCTGAAGGTCCAGTGGTGTAGCACTTGTCCTCCAGGAGTCCTGTAGGTAAAGGCTGTTGAGCTATTTCAAACCCCTGATTATATACAGATGGGAATGCTCAGTTCCTCCTCCTGGGTGGAGCATCTCACAATGGGATGGTGAGATGAGGCAAGGCAGTGATGGGCCCATTAACAGGAGATAGTCCAGAGCGAGTTATCTATGAGTCATGTGGCAGGGTTCTTGATTGCCCATTAAACAGAGATAGCTCCCGGAGGGAGTTATCAAGGATGAGTCATGGTAGCAGATAACGAAAACTGCCCCACCTGCTCCAACAGCCCATGAAGATGGTAATAGAATACATGCCCTTGGTCACATTTTACACTGTAACCTAGGACAGCAGATGACAGTAAATTTAAAAGAACCTGATGTTCTTTCTGCACATATTCATAACACACCATTTTCTTCTCTGGTAAATGGGCACTTCTCTAAACAGGAGAAGAATTAAGGGCACAGAAGTGTATGCATCCACAAGTGGCCAAATAATATCAATAACATAAAATCAAGGACATGGAAGCCCCATTTTTTATTTATTTTATTAAAAACAATTTTTAACGGTGCAGAGCTTTACTTGCTCCTACTGTTAATGATTTGTCATCCCCAAAATATTTTTGTATTGACTTTAGGAGGCTAATGAAGGTAACCTTTCCTCAGAAGAAAAGTTTTCCTCAATACGTGAAGAGAAGTAAGTAGAAACAATTTCAGTCTTTTTACATGAGACTCATGGCAATATATTTATGACATATATGTTGTCAACAACAGTAAAAGCTTTTCCTGGTAAAAGCAAACAAAAAGTATGGAAATCATTCTGGAAACAGCATGTCATCGAAGATGTACAAAATTACACAAAGGCACACAGCATCACGTAAAATCTATTACATTTTGCACATATTCAGCTATATAAAGCACACAGCTTTAACAAAGGATTCAACTGTATAAACAGAACATAAAATATGTTCTAAGGAAATAATGAAATAATAGGAAAAGCAGATCTAATGTGCATCTACATCTTTGAAGTCTTCGTTTAAAAATGAGGCTGCTACTTCTATTTCAGCCCACCTTGGCACACTTAATGGTCTTGCAAAGTAAATAATTTCAGTAAAATATGTACTGATACCAGCACTGTGGTATTTTTTATCATTTGGACTAGTAAGAACCACAACAGACAACAAAATTTGCAACAAAGACAAAAATTCCATCTGGATCCCAGAAGGCGCACTCCTTAAAAAAATGAATTCTGACACCTAACAAAATAAACTCTAATCTTGATGGGGCAAGGTTGTAGAATCATTGAATCATTAAGATTGGAAAAGACCTCCAAGATGATAAAATCTGACTTTTTCACCAAAGAAGATAGAAATTATCCATCTCTTCTTTCCTAATTATATGTATCTGATTTTTTCAGTATAATGGGTTATCAGTTATAGGAAGGATTTAAAACAACGCTGCAGCTTTATAGGATCTATTATAGCCCTCCCACTCCCACATCCCAAGGGCAGAGTGAAGGTTTGAGTGGTGAATTGAGGCTGGAGCCCTGTAGCTTCACCGTGAAGTGCCCTGCATGGCTCCGATCATGGGCTTCTGAACCTTGCTCAGTATGGAACAGAAACGGGACCACGGCACACGAGGGGGGTTTCAAGGAGAGGCCTCCAATCTCAGCCTCCCATCCCCAGGGAAGCCACAATACGTGCGATATTTCATAGTTGGACCTTTCTGCTTTCAGCCTCCTGATGGGCAATTGGCACTGATAGTAGTGTTATGCTGTTCAGGAGTCTTTTCCTAGAGATAAGCCTTAACAAGGGAAAATTAAAAATTTTGTCTGGGTCCCATCGAGGCATTTTTTTAAAAAAGCGTTTTATACAGCTGGATAAATTGTCAAGATTTTTAGTAATATTTCAAGAATCATAATATTAGGAAAGAGACTCCTTTAAAATCTACTAACCTGGTGTTAGTGCACTCTTTACTCTTTTGATTTACATCCCAGTTCTGAATAAAATGGGAATTTGTTATTCCATAATGTGGGTGGCTCTTAAATACAGAATACGTGTTTGCTGACTTCACCTCACAGTTTTGTGATCACTGAGTAGATTTATTTAATTATATTGTTTTCATTCCAGAATCGTGCTGGGAACTGATGATCAAGATGATCAACTGATTACCTTGATCTTCATGTCACATTTTACCAGTTTAATTTTATGGTCAGTACCAGTCATAAACTGAGGCAATTAGGGTCAGATGTAGCTCTGTACACCACAATCAGGCTACTACAGATTACTGTTTCAGAGAGCTGAATCCTATTTTTTATGTAATCCATCAAATGGTACCAGTGCAATAAGTCATATCAAAAAAAAAGCCAATTTTTCTTCCCCAAGTATTTTCCAGATCACTGAGCTGGCTGAACATGCATGAATGAGAAGCACATAATTTCATAAAGAGTTTAGGGCTTGTTGCTGCCAAGTGAAAGAATTTCTTTGATTTTTAAAGTGAAAATATTTAGTGTAAAACTTATTAACCAAGAATA
Source organism: Aleadryas rufinucha (assembly GCA_013397815.1). Classification (NCBI taxonomy): domain Eukaryota; kingdom Metazoa; phylum Chordata; class Aves; order Passeriformes; genus Aleadryas; species Aleadryas rufinucha. The sequence continues at coordinate 579,757 of VZTH01017184.1, read as the reverse complement.
AATTGAAAACATAAATTCATAAAATTAATAGAAACGGGTGACAAACATTCCTTACTGAGAGCAAATCTATTTTTAGTGACAGCTAAAAGTGAAAACTAATCTATTGAGTATAGCTCGAAAGAATTAGTATTCTCATTAGAAGTTTGTCATTTTGTTTAGCATACTTAATAGTATAGGAAATTTTCCCAGCCAAAAAATGTTGGTTTATGTAATAAGCGCTGCTCTGACTGGTCAATGTAATAGGGATTATGGCATTTATCCCTTTTGCTCTGTGCACTAAAGATCTATAAAGGAAAAAAAAAATTAAAAAAACAACCCTCCAGGCTTAATCTTTACTGTAGAAATAAATTGTATAACAAATCTTTACAATAATCCCCAAATCTTTAAAATAATCTCCATTCAGATTTCACAACGCTGCTAAAACAGGTAAAAAGGTTAGGAGCAGCCCAAACCTACATATGCAGTAGAGAAAATCCACAGCATTATTAAAGCTCAAGAGAAATGACAGCTTGCTTTGTCCAACTGCACTATATTCCTCAGATCATCTGAGCTCAGAGTGGCAATTTGTCATTCACAAACTCAGCAGCTGGAGAGCACCAAGGAGTGCACAGCTTGAGAAGGACACCAGCTGGGCCCAAGTTCAGTGCTGGAAAAATATCGAGATCATGGCACATCAACATACCTTTCAGTGGGATTAAAGGTAATGACTGTGGAATACAGCTTTTTATTTTCCAGACAGTTTTTTCTTAATTCCTGTAATCACTGAGCACCAGGGCTTTAGTAAAATCTCAAAAGCCCTCTTCCTCCTTTGGGACCAGTTAGCTGACCTTTGCCAAGAAGGCACTACTCAGTAAAAAATTGTTGTGCAAGAGTTGAAGAAATGCTGATTGATAAGCAACCAAAGGCTGGAAAAGGCAGTGAAGTTCATCATGTGTTATTTAAAGACTCTTCATTAAAAATCAGATGCATTTCATATATGATAGTTATCTCACACCCTTCACTGCACCTAACAGCCTTCCTTAAAGACCTTCTACTGTCTGCACTGGCATCTTCCTTCAGTACCCATTTTTACTCCTTTCTATACAGTATCTGTAGAGGAAGAGAGATATCTCAAACTGGTGACTCTTTCACAGGTTGCTTGATAATCTATTGCAGATATCATTATATTAGGGGCATTTTCTTTATTTAATACTAATCTTCCAAAGATTTCCACACATGAATTTGCTTTAGTATGTGTGGGTTGATACCATTCCTCTCAGCCACATTGCAGAGTGATGCTGCTCATGCACTTCTACAGGATGAGAAGGGGATCATAACAGGAGCCGATGAGAAACCGCTTATTCCACCATTACTATGAAAAGGAGCACCCATAAAGTGATTGTATAGCAAAATCTGGGTTTTAAAAAAAGTATCTGAAAACAATTGATAATAGAACCAAATCACATAAAATCTCAAACATTGGCAGTGAATAACAGAAGGGTAAGCAGTTGGCAATGACCTGAGCTGTTTATAAAAAATACAGCTACAGACAAAAAGGCATGCAAAAATTTCCTCTTGGGGTTGGGCGGAGGAATTTTGTGAGTCTCAGTAAACAAATAAACTATTTTTTTACCAAAGAAATTATTCCAATACAAACCAGAAAACACAAATACGAAAGCTTGTAGAACAGCTACAGTGGGGAAAAGATTCTCCTGCTGCAAAGAACAGAAATCCTGCTGAATTTTCAGTTATTTAGGCATGTAGAAGTTAAGATGGAGTTACAGATGACACTCAGAGGTGCCAAGTGGTAATATACCAAGTTCCCATTAAAATGAAATTACAGTGCAGCCTTTTTTAAAATATTACTTCTAGTTATTATCTACATCTAGAGAATTAAGAGGATTAAGAAGATGACCATGAAACCAGAGAGAAAGAGCATCATCCCTTATATTTATATAAAATAAAAAACTACCTTTTAGAAACAAGTTATAAGGAGCTATTTTGTTACAGATACAGACTCCATCAATAGTAGAAAACACAACACCATCATGACTACAGCACCACAATAAACAGTATGCTGACTAGACTATATGAAGACTCTCGGGAAAGTGACCAGTTTTTTCTTTTTCTTGTACTTTTCACTTTGGTGTTAGGTTTGATGCACTTGCCCAATTCGGAAGTGTTCTTGAGAAGAAGATAACCAGTTGGAAATGCATCAATATCATCTGCCATGGGATTCATCCTTTATCTTCCTGAGAAATCTGATATCAGATATGAATCATATCTGAAATCTGATATGATTCATATCTGATTTACAGCATTCTGTTTATAATAGCAGAGCTACTCATACAAAAGTCATAAACAGTCTTTGGCTGTTGGGTAACGGTACAAAACCAAGACTGTGCCTTCTACACAATATTTTAAAATCAGAGCCAACTCAGAATGTAAATGGGGTTACATGGATAACTGTAGTAAACACAATCAGGTGTAACCAGTTAGTAAAACTAACCCTGAGAGGAACAGGATATGTGCCGGGCAGATGCTCTCTTGCAAAGATTTCAATAGTCCTGAGTTCCTTAGGGTTCCTGGTACATTCACATACTGGATGGTCTTGAATAAACTGTTCTATATTGATTAATAGCAGCCAGAGGGAAAGATAATGGATTTTTTCAAATACCATGAAGCTCTGGATTGCAAGATTATTGAAGCACAAGTCGAAGTGATATAAAATCAAACCAGGCCTAATGAAGTGATGCTTATCTCCAAATGTTTATAAAACAAAAATCTGCCTCTTCAGAAACACAAGTGATGTGGGAAATGCAGAAATTTTTTTTAAATTGTAAAACAAATTAGCAACCAAAATCTAAGAGTAACAAAATGTCCACCTGCCATATATACTGGGACATCGGACTGTCCCTGAGGGTTTCAGGGACAAACCTGGACAGATTCTTTGTCCTTCAGGTAATAGCCTGGGTCAAAATTTCAAGTTAAATACTCACCGTGTACCAGATAGTGTATCACTTCATGAGTGGAAGATTTCCCCTCCTTTTGAATTGAGAATTGGATTGAATATGTCTGTGTTTGCTCCATAATACACACAATAATCTTGCAAATGCCTGTTATGCACATGATAGCACAGGCAATATGTTCTGACAAAAAAAAAGCCAGTATGGATTGCAAATTTTGCTCTGTTTTATTAATTGTTGTAGTTTGGTTTTTGCTTTGGTTTAATCAGCTTTCACTGTGTTATGCAGGTGTGAAGGACTGTGGACTTTGTGACGTTCTGTTTGTTGTTGCAAATCACCCTTCAGTACCACCACCCTAAAAATGTAAACCACTATTTAATACTGCATACAATTTCTTCCTCCAGCATTCTTGAAGTGACAAAAACACTACACCACACCACACTTAGAACCAATATTAGCCCTTTTTGCAATTGAAAATTTTAGGAAACTTTTATTCATAAGGAAGACTTAATTGGGATTAGCAGTACTTGAGAAAAAGTTAAAATTTGGTGCCATAATCATTAATGTCTTTTATGACAGATTAATTTACAGTAATTAAAGCAATATGCTGATCTTTCAATTGCTTTGACAAAAGACCAAATCTGCTTCACTGGTTTTAATTGTATTTTTCCTCATTCTACATTAAAAGAAAGAAGAAAAAAGAAAGAAAAGGGGGGAAAAAAAGTGTTGGTTTAGGGTTTTGGGGGTTTTTTTTCTGTCTATATATTCACTGACTATCTCCATCAGGTATGAGTTCCAAGTCCAGGATCTTGACTGAATAAATTAGCTGCAATGCTTGCCAGTCACAAGGTCAGTTGATGGTCACCCCCTTCCAAACTCAAGTGGCACAATTAGTCCATGTTGATTTCTAAACATCTGCTCCTCGTTTACTAGACTCTGATGAACATATATTCTGAGTTTCTTAACTCTTCATCTTTGTATGTGATGTTTTCCTGCCCAACCCAACAAACTATTTGAATTTCACAGATTTCATGCAGCATGACTTGACATTCACCCATTACAACTACAATTTGCAATGATGGGACAGTTTTGCATCAAGGAGGAAAAAAGAAACTATAGTCAAGAATAGCCAGATATGGGGGTTTTTATATGGAGAATTCTTTACTGAAGTATTTCCAATTTAATTTTTCTTTCTACATATAAAGCAATATTTGGGAGACTACTCAGGGTAGTAACTGGACATATTCGTCCTTTTCAAGTACTTTTTAATTCAACAGAGTTTCCTCTGTCTTTAATGTAGAAAATCATGGAATATGTGTTTCCTGATAAAATCTTGGGCATGGATCCAGGTTGGGTTGGGCTTTGAGCAATCTATTCTAATATATGGTGTTCCTGCCCACAGCAGGCGGGTTGAAATCTGGCAGTCTTTTAAGCCTAATGATTCAATGATTCTATAAACATGTGTTTTGCATTGAGTGACTTCATTTAGCATCTTAGTAGAATTTCAAATGTGTGAAAAATTTACCTTTCCTTTGTGAACACTTTTTTTCCTTCATTTTAACCAGGATATTGTTTTCATCTGTCAATAATTCTTATAATGATTATAATCAATAAGCATGATTTTCTGAATACAGGCTTCTACTATTAAGATTTCATGGAGAAAAAACATCTAATGTTAAGCCTATAGTAGCAAGTTAAACAACATCCAGGGGCAATTCCAAGTACTGGACTGCAATTTTCCTTACCAATGTTTGAGCAATCCCTGGTATAACTTTGGTTGTTAGAACCAAATAGAACATCACTAAATAATTTCTCATGTGCTGTACAAGATTTTACATGATAGAATAGGACAGTCCTGTTTATAATCAAGAAATTTTAATTTTCTCTTATCTTAACAAGGAGTAGATGAACTAGATAAATAATTGTTCTTTCAGGGTAGGAAAGCTGTTTCCCTGAATAAAATTTAACCTATTCCATTCCTTCCACGTGGAAGGAAGGTTTCCTTTCTTCCATTCTAAGTTTTCTGAAAAGGCTTTCTTGAGTTTTGTAAGTGAACAGCCAACAAAAAAAAATTGCTATGGTTCTTATGAATAGATTGAAGAACATATCCTATTCAGCTGTATTTTGTACATGTGTGATTTCACAAGGAGTTGAAGCTACCTTGTTGGTCCTTAAGGGGTATCACATAGTTTAGAAAATAGTTATAACTGACTTGTGCTTGGGGAAAGACAACATCAGTGAGAGAAGAGACTTAAATTTTTATTATCATTCTATCAATAACTGTGTATCATGGTTTTATCAATAATTACAATTCTATCAGTTTCTTTTAACTGTTAAAGCAGTTCCTTTTTTCACCTTTTTTAACAAGGTAATATAAAGTACAGTTTGTGAGGTCCTTTTCTTCTCATTAAAATATTAACTGCCTTCATGAGCTTTTATGAATGTTCCTACCAGTTATTTTTTAATGTCCAATTAAGTTTCTGACAGCTCTAAGAGGCAGCTGGGCAGACTGCTAACAAGAAAAAATTCCATCCATTCTGGGATATAAAAACTGTTCATTTTTTTCAGCTTCTTTTTTCTGAAAAGAAGATCGTAAGCATTGAGACAATGGATTGAGACTGCCAAAACAGCCTTTGAATATTTAGATTGAGTTACATCCCATGGTCCACATGTAACATCAGCCAGCAGAAACTGCAAGTTTCTTTGTACCTTCATTCTGTTTCTGCTGTAGAAAGATTGGTTGATATCTCATGGCACAAGGTAAAATCTTTTCAAGATGTAAAATCTTAATACATTGTATAGATTAGTACACAATAAGGAACAGGTTTAGCTGACTTTCTAGCATTAGTATTCTTTTATATTTATTAATATTATTACATGTAATTTGTCTGAAATAAATTTTTACTGATTTCTGCATAAAGAAAATACCAGACAGGGCAAAACTGAACACCACTGCACCTGCATGCAAGATTTAATATTCCTCCCAGGTGCTGCAGGGATGTGTCTAACAGCAGGTGAAGAGGAATGTTCTTGTAAAAATAAATCAGATAGACTGTACTTTTCTTATTGTAAAGTTTTATTTGGTTCATGTCTTGCCAAAAATCAAATCAAGAAAGAAAACAGAGAAGAGAAAATACAGGGTCTTAGTGCTAATTGTTTTATTACATAATTAAGATTTAACAGCAGGCTAGAGAAGAAATAAAATTTTCATTAGGCTAGACTGTGAGGGTGAAATACTCATGTCTTTTGCTGATTTGTGTGGCTGTATGATAAATAAATAAATATTTTAGTAAGGTTGCAGCTTGTCTTTGTCAACTGACTCCAAAATCCCTGCTCCCAAAAATAGCTTCTTGTACAACTCAAAAATTATTCACTTCATTCCAAAGATAAAAGCACTTAAAAGGAATTTATAAACAAGATACAGGAAAATATATAAAAGCCTGAAATGTCCCATCAAATAGTTTTACAGATAGAATCTCTGGGGTAGTTATTACCTCTCTTCTTCACTTACAGTGTATATATCTTTTTCCATAGATTAAATTTTCATCGATTTTCATTACACATGCAAGTATAAATATTTACCTCTCTGTTCCTTTCTTTCTTTTCCTTTATTTTTCTCCTCTGAAACCTTTTTCAGAAACACAAAATCAATGCTTTAATTAAAATAAGCAAGAAGCATTATGTGTCATGCAGCTCATACACTTCAAATCAGAAAAACTCCTCTTTGCCCAAAACCAGCCAGATGCTAGAGGCAACCTCCAGGACAGAAGACACTCTAAAGACAACCTTTTATCCTTTAAACTCTCTAAGGATAATTTTCATTATTTTTAATTAAATGCATTGCCCAAATTATTTTCTCCACTTTGTGTGAGAGAGAAATATTTTGAATCATAGCAGCTTTCAGTTGCACAGAACCAAAACCAGAGCTAAAGACAGTTTTGGAAATATCAACCTTTCAACAAGTAGGCTGATAAAAGCAAATATCTGTTAGGATTTAAAATTTCAAAAGTATCGATCATTAATTAGCTGAGGAAGAGGGAGAATTATTCCAAAGCGTGATGGTTACAGTATTGTCTGGGAGTCCCAGCTGCAGTCCCAGCTCCAATAAATAGTCAGGATTTCAGAGCAGGTAGGACCAAGTTAAGAAGAGAAATTGGCAGGACACAATGCAATTCCCTATGTACAAATTTTCTCAGGTGGTAGGAGACTTTGGCTTACAGCCTGGGCGAAGACAGCTGGATTCAGGGTACCAGCATACCAATGGATGTAACAATAACCACAGCATACACAGCAAAAGCCATATCATGATTTTGTCCCTTGAGGAAATCTATTCCCTTTGATAGAAAATGCCTGAATAGTTTGGGGAACATTACTCAATTAAACAATCAAACATCACAAAAAAAAAAGGAAACCTTATTTATTCACACAAGCCAATAGCTTATATAGGCAATTCACATATAAATTTTGTTTATACGTGTTTATATTTTGCATTTATATATAAATAATACAATGAAATGAAAAAAAAAAAATATGTCCCAGGATGAGCAAACAAGCAATGAGCAGTGAAAATCAAAGATGAAAATAAAACAAAATAAAACTCTTCTGGGCAAAAAAGACTGTTTGGAATAGAGAACATAGCTCTTTTGAGCATATTCAGCACTGGCTTAAATCTCCTGTACAACATTTAGCTCCACAGAGTTGTATACAGTCCTACATAAAAACATACCAAATAAAAGCAATATTTCTCTTCTTGGCAACAATGTGCTTTAGTAAGGCAAGTCAGAGTCCCACCAAGGGTTGAGAAACTAATGCCCACAGGGAACATACAGCTTGACTGAAAATGCACAGAAAGAAAAAAAAACCTGTTTATGTTTTCATAAAGGACTTATTTAATTGACTTTTTGATTAAAAGAAAAGGGAAGTGGTCTATAATATGTTCACTAGTATCTGAAAAAATGAATTTAATTACTACAATATAATATATAAATTTGTAACTGCTACCAGAAAGAGAAAGATGGGCTAGTCTACAGGTACTAGACACCTATCTACATGAACATGCAGAAAGGAGCAGACCACTTAGCCACACGCTTTCTGAATTGCTTGAAATGAATGTTTTTTTAACTGCCATATGCAGAAAAGACTTACCATTACCCAAAGCATGAATACTTACTACGTTATTTCTTTCCCTGACTTTTTACTTTTTCTTGTCTAATATTTTGCCAAACTCTGCAATTTACTATTGCAGATGTATGTTTAACTTACGTTGCAAAGAGCTTAATAAATACACAACTTGCCAGATGAGCACAAGAATTTTTTTTTCAAACACTCAGTACTCACACTGTTTTAATTCAAACATGATGACTGTCATGTCTTGGCATCTTTTCTTCTGTTCTCTGGGCTGGTTATATTTTACAGAGGCATGGTAAGCTGTGGAAGCAGTGCTGGTGACAGAAACTGCTTGCAAGAGTTGCTGACAGAGGGACACACTCATCAGCACAGTCTGGACCTCACTGTTTTGAATTTATGTCAATAGGCTGTGGGAGACAAGGCCAAGAGAAGGAAATTATGGTAATCTTTCATAGCAAACCTTGTACAGGAAGCAGAACAGCTAGGTTCCCCGCTTTCCTAAGCCTAATATCTAACATTTTGACTCTTTTGATTGGGAGTATGCTCTGCCTCTTCTCTGGCAGATGTTCTCATTTGCTTTAGCAAATCTCACACTGAGAGGCTGGACAAGGCTGCAAATATCTTGCTATTCATTTCAAGCAGGCAATATCCTAATTGTTTCCCACCTGTACCTTTACCTACATAAATGTAAACTGTTTGTAGACTGCTGTAAATAGAAGCTTTTTTCCCTATTTTTTGATCAGCAATGCATCAAAATATGCTATGTCTCTGCCTAAAAGCTCTCCTCATGCTTGTCTAGTCTGTGACAGCTGCTGGCAAAAGGGAGTGTTTAGGATATACTCCTGGTACCATGGTGTTGAGTGTATAACAAGCAGTCACAGAAAAAGAGACAGGCAGTTATCTAGACGGTCAAAAAGAGGAAGCTGTCAGAACCACAACAGAACTCCAGAGAAAATGAACTTAAGTGACTGAAAGAAGGATTACACAAAAATGCATTGCTGCATCAAGATCATATGAACCCACAAACCATCTTCATGCAAACCATTTTATTGTGAAGTAATAAAGCTAAAAGTCCAATCCCACTTAAAGTGGCAAAATAGGATGCAAATTTTTCACCTGAATGTGTCGGAAAATGTTTCCACATCGTTAACTATTTCAGTTCTCTGTAAACCAAATCCAAATGAACAAGAAAAGACCAAAAAGCAAGGCATGTTTTAGCAACAGGTTTCTTGGTACCATTTCAGATTTTTTTTTCTCTTCACTAATGTGGAAGAAAAAAATTTTTTAAAATTCTAAAATCCAAACTGTCAGAAAAAATCAGTGCAAAAAATGAAGAGGTTTTTTTATTTCTCTTTGAGAGTACTTTCCTGTCCCATGCTGTATTAATTTAATACATTGCAGAGAGGATAAATGTTTTAAAACTTATTTATAATACACTGCACCAATAATAAACACAGAAAAAAATTGTTGGGTTGAAAGCTGTTTCAAATTTGAAAAAAGTTGATCAATAAATTAAAAAAAAGTGTCTTCATCCTTTCGATGTCTTCTCACGCTTATTTGAATAACACTTTAATTACTTACATGCATTCATCTTTTGTTCATTTATTTTCAAGTTTCTTGTTTGCTTGTTTGTTTAGTGGGTTTTAGTTTTTTCTTACCAAGAACATGCATATAAAAATTAGGAAGAAGTTTTAGAAAAATTATTGATGGTTCTTACTAATATCGAAATTAGAACTCAAAGAGCATGCAGTCCTTAAGTTTAATAACCAGACAAAATTGTTGACAGATCAAATGAACACCTGTCCAAAAGAGACCAACTTTTTTCATGTATGGGGTTTATCTCACACAACTGTCAAACTCCATTTCCAAGATGAGTCTTGGTCTTTAAGCAAGCCAAGAACAAAAAATCAGACTGTTCTTTCTAACAGAACTTTCATACTGGCTACAATTCAGAGCAGTACTACAACACACACAATAAAAACATTTAAACAACAATAGAGAACTTCTTAAGAAAACTCTCATAAGAAAACCCAAGTTTAATTTCACAGGAAAACTCCAACTGCCTAATGCATTACCAGAATACATTAGCTTGGACTCAGATTCTTTCCAGATAACAGCCCACACCAGATGCCTCGCTCCCACCAACATTTTGTGTAAAGGAACACCTAAGTGATAAGTTTTCCAAAAGAAAACTACTGCTCAAAAATCATGTGTAGGTTGTGCCAATGAAGTGAGAGGATTCCCCATAGGTCAGTTCCAAACAGGAGCTATGGATAGTGTTTGACCAGAATTCCCAAAATCTGGGTCATATATTACAGTGGGAGGCCAGCCCAATACCTTACACAGTAGGGAACAGGATCAGATGGTATGATTAAAGGCAATTGAGAAAAATGAGGACACATCTGTTTCTACAGGCAGTGTTTAGATATGCAGACACCCAAAGTGCACCTGCAGCCTTTGGCCATTTTGTCCTACAAAAATCTGGAGGTTCACATTGTGGTGCCAGCCCAAAGTCCTCTTTCTGTAGTCTTTCTGCCAGACTCTGTAAGATAAAAAGTAATGAAAAAATGTCTGCAAGGCTACTGTGTGTTAAGCAATCACCTCAGCCTTACCTTATGAAACAGTTTTGAACTCATTTCTTTTGCCAAGTTTCCAGATGAAGCTCACATTTTTGCTAAAGTTCTGGGCTTCCTCAGTTAAAGCTGAATTAGGTGCCACATCCAGAGGCAGCCAGAGGGCCGCTGGAGAACAGCCACATCACTCAAGTACTTGAGAACGGCCTGTCATGAATTTGTTGGTCCAGCACAAAAATTATTCAACAGCTAACAAGAACTGGACTTAGAGAAGATATTAACATGGGAATCAAACAATGACTTGTATTTATATTCCTTCCTCCCATCCCTGTTCCCAACACATGCATGCATCAAAACAAGAGGCTCACTATCCTGGAGGCAGATACCAGCTTCTGATGTGCAAGGTGCTGTTCCCCTATCAGCTGCTAGGAGAAGACTAGGGGAAGGTAGCCCTTAGAGAAACAGGAAAACAGCAGTGCAGAGATACTGAGACTTAATGCTTTTCCTCCTTCAGTGGTAACGTGATGCCCAACAGACAGCTACAACTACTTGAGGGAAGCCTGTACTCACAAGATATTGCAGTGTAGCAGGAATATTTACAAGTAGCCCTCAGATTTCTTAAATTAATGAACTTCAACTGGGTTAAAATACGCCAAATGTCTTCCCTGCTTTCACACACAAGAAAAGAAGGAAAAGGCACAGCGAATTTCAGGATTACTGTAAGCTGCCACAAGAGTCTTTACAAATATGTGGAAAATGCCACCCAAACACCAATTTTTTCCCTGTGGTGTTTGCCCAACTGTGCAAGAAATTTCTTCCTACTTCGAGTGTTATGACATAACACGCAGGGAAACAGATCTCAGAGAGCAGAACAGATGATTACAGAAAGACCATGAACTATGGAAGAAAATTATGTGTTTAGGGATGTAAAGAGCAACAGGTCTTCAAGGAGAAACAGCATAAAAGAACTAAAAAAGTATAATTTTATTTTCTTTGAGTAGTATGAAAGAACTTTAAAAAGCAAAATCTAGCAAGAAACTCTACTTAAGAATTGTTACCTTTCTGCCTTGTGATGGCACTATTTGAGATAGTTCTTTGAACACAGAGAATCACATTTCATTAGCATACATAAAGACTAGAGAATACAGAATTCTTAATGTCTGAAGTACAAGGCAGGTACCATGCAGTCTATCTCTCAATTTCTCTGGTTAAGATGCATGAGAATTTCACCAACATAGATAGTTCATTACTCAGTGTTGACCTTTTCATGCAAGAGACATGTAAAAATCATTAAAAATCATAGCCGAACTTTAGCATTCTAATAAAGTGCATCTCCAGGTCTACATTCATGAAAATTTTATGGTTTATTATGCTATGTCTTTGATCATCCAAGTGCAATAGTTAAAAAACTCACTAAATAAAAATCTCAGACATCTTAAGAAAAAGCCATGGTTAAATTTTTGGTGATATTGTGTAGAAACAAAAACAATGTTTGAGCCCTTTTTCCATAACTTTTATGTCATTATTTCCATTTTGGTTCAGCAGAGTTCACACCAAGAGGTATTGACCTGAACACTGTAAAAACCTCCAGCACTATATTAATACTATGAATCAATGGAAAAATATAGCCAATTATTCCCAAGTAAACATCTTATTTACCAAATAATACAGTTTGGTTATTCATAATAGTTTCCTCCAGAAAACTTAAGTTAAATTTGCTAAACTGGGATGGCAGGGTGCTCTGTTCTCTTGAATGCTCCCAACTCACAATTCAACATAGATAGGTGAAACATAAGTTAAATTCCCATCTGCCTTGCCAGACTTAACACCCAAAATCTACTGGTAGTGCCGTGGGAAAGCCACAGATGTGGCTTCCTTGCCTCTCTTAGTGTTCCTGTGCTTAAAACTTGACTATTATCAGAGCAGGAGCTGAAGGGGAGAGCAAGGAGAGAGTTGAACGAGAGTGAGGGAACCTCCACACTAGAGACCTCCAGCTTTAACAGAGTTTCAGCTCTCTGACTATGAGCCTTGCAGCATTCCCTGAATGCATCAGATTTTGTTTACTCTGGATCTGGGAATCGTAGAAACATCCCAAAGCAAAATACTTCTCAAAGAGAGTACCGGTTAGGGGGAAAGGGATAAGAAAATTCCTAGTCTGAGTGGCACTGCAGATCTTAGCTACATCAATGCGCCGTGCTAAGAGGCTTTCAGGTAAGATGGTCTTATCCCATTAAATATTTTAAAAGTCAACACTACTACTGCATACAGATTTTCTACTTTTTAATACTGATCTGCAATGAACAGTTAAGCTAAATGACACAGCCACTGAATTAATTGCAAATTTTGATGTATTTAATGTCATCAAAAGCAGAATAAACACAAAATCTGACTTCAAGAAGCTGAATTGAGTACAATGCAAAGCCTGTAATCTCTAAGCAACCAGAAGAAACTAAACAGAGTTTAAAAATACGGCTACACCTCAGAATACCTTGGAGTGGTGAAGTGTGTTGCATCCTGGGACATGCATCAACAGAAATTATAATTTCTTGCTGTTTCTTCAATAAATATTTATCTGTTTAGCAATAAGCAATGGCTTCAAATTCCAAACAAAATAAAGTATGGAATTAAAATACGAAATTCACCTGACTGCAGTAAGGTATAGGTATATTCTGGAAAGCAGAAAACCAATTCTCTTCTGATCAAAAAAAACCAAATCCACCACATGAAAGACCTTAGGAACAGAAACATTTCTAGCATCTGGTTAAAAATGTCTTCAATAATTTTGCAGTACTCGCAAATTTAGGTTAGTATTTTTTGAGTAGCGCTGGAAGCCAGGAAAACCTGTATTTGGGGTTTAAAAAATTCATGACATATTCTGATGTGGCAGATCTACAAGACTTGTAAATTGCCATCCTCCTCTGGGATCTGCTCCTGTATGTAAAATTAAACTTCTTGCAGCTGGATGATTCCATCCATGCATATATTTTTAATTCCATTACTATCATTTTACATCTGGTAAATGATAATAGATTAGTAATATCTTTTTTTTTTTAAATGTAGAATTCACCATATTTTTGTTCATTAAATTTCTCTTTGTAATAATCTTTTATATTCTAGATGATTTATCACCTGATATATACTCCTTTCCTTCAAGAGTTTTGTAAATTTATACCACTTCTTAGTTCCTTTTTTTAATATACCGGCTTCATAACAACACATTTCTGCTCCTTAATACACAAATTTTATTGAAGCAATGACTAAAACTGGGATATTTTATATTTCTTGAAGATTAGTAGCTAGACAAGGCAATATATTTCCTTGGAACTATAAGCTTGTTAGCTGTTGTTGGCTGTTAAACCCATACACATGCCCACCATACACTTCTAATCATTATTAAAGTTTTATAAAAAATCTCCTTGACTCTATTGGGCTTTGGGAAGTTGTCACCTGTGCAAATGTTAATTTTCTTAGAGAATCTTCTTGGAACAGGCATTCCAGGGAAATAATTTGAATCACAGCAGGCAGTTTAAAAATTCCATTATCCCTGAGAGTTAGATAATAACTGATACTCAGAACCTTAGGTTTCTCCCTCCCTGTGTTTTATTATAGAATCTGACTGAACAAATTTTTGATATACACTATCTGGAATAAAATGTCTTGGAGGGGTTAATTGAATTAATTTCCTATTATTCTAAGAGGGAAGATTACCCATATAGATCTCTCCTTCGGACATCTGCCATGGCACAGCTCTTTCAGAGCTCTTCTCCGCAGCAACAGTAGTACAAAACATCCCCTGAAATTTCAGCAGAATACAAAATGACAATAGCAAGCCTGGGGACAGAATAAGAGCTAATTAGTCAAAGGAACACCTCAAGAGTTATATAGTTCAAAAGGTAGCCAAAAGCAGGTTTACTTGATTAGCAATTCTCTCTATTTTTAACCACGACATAACTCATATAGAAAGATTTCTTATAAATTACAGCCGAAATCTTATATACAGATTCTTTGCAATTCAACTTACACTGAGATACTACATTTTTTAGGTTTTCAAAACAGCAATTTCTAATGTTTGCACCATTTTAAGATAAGATAGTCTAAGAATTTAATAATATTAGTATATTTTAAAAACATTAGCATGGGAAATGTATTTTCAATTTTATTGGCTATAGATAGATGGACTTACATAATTTTGTAAACTTCAGAGGAGTAGAAAATTTGCTAGCTCTTCAGTCGTGATGTAATTTAGAGTTTCTACATGCTAATTTCTTGATCTTTAGCGCTTCTTAAAAGTTGAGCAACAACATGTGTTTACCCAAGAAACACCATGTATGGTATTCTGCTTGGGTTTTATAACCAGATGGATTATGTTTTCTGGTTAGGCAGACGTAGAACAACAAATCTTGTTCCTTGGGGCATCTGTTATACACACAAAGCTGATGTAGGTTGATACAGGTTTGATTAATAGTCCCGATATGTTGTTGTTTCAAGACTAGTCCATATACTTCAAGACGGAAAAAGGCCTTAGGATTAATTGAATATGCTCTGTCAGAATTCAATTCAAGATAAAACAGTGTGTGTTTACATGTCTATTCATTTTGTCTTCATGAAAAGCAAGAACTAGAAGGCTATTATTTTATGTATGGAAGAATAAGGAATGTCATTTAATTTAAAGTTTGTTTCAAGTGAAAGAAGCTTAGCGGTAAAGAAATGAGGTTTAATTAACTAAATTTGTTTGCAAACCTGAAGAGATTTACGTGTGTAAACAGCAGTCATCATCAACACTGCAAAACAAAGCTTTCAAAAGTTTTAGCCCTTGACAAACTGCTTTTTTGTTCAGTAGTGTTCGTATATGCTGTGAAGACGCCTATACCTCATGGAAACGAGGCAAGTCATGTTTATAGCCAGTGCAAACACATGGTGTGCCAGAGTGCTCCACTACGAAGCATCACCCCAGTAACTACCAATGCAGCCATAGGGTCGGGGCTGTGTCTGATCCTGTTCAACATCTTCATTAATGAGTGGGAGGATGGGAGTGCATCCTCAGTAAGTTTGCAGAAGGTGCAAAACTGGGAGGAATGACTGATAGACCACAGGGCTGTCACAGCCAGAGTGACCTGGAAAGGAAGAAGAAATGGTCTCACAGGGGCTTCATGAAGTTCAACAAGTTGAAGTGCAAAGTCCTGCCATTGGGGAGGAACAACCCAAGGCACCACCACATTCTGGGACCACCTTTCTGGAAAACAGCTTTGGAGAAAGGGACCTGGGGACAGAAGGTTGAACATGAGCCATCAGTGTGTTGTTTCAGTAAATGTTAATGTTTATGTTTCAGCAGGATGGGAGAAGTGACCCTTCTTTGTTACTCAGTGCTGTTGCAGACAAACTTGGACTACTATGTCCAGTTCTGGGCTTTTCAGTACAAGAGAGACATGGACATTCTGCAGACAGTCCAGTGAAAGGCCACAAAGATGAAGGAACTGGGGGACTGCTAAGAGGCAGCTGTAATGTTTTAGAAAGTGTCATAATCCATCAAGCACTCCCAAAGTGTCCCGTGATCCACAGTATTTCATCACCCAGTGCCAAACTCCCCACCCTGGGCGAGACACTTGCACGTTCCTACTGACCCACTGAGTGTACGTTAACCCCAGGATGGACGTGATGCCTCATGGGCTTCCCCCATCCCTGATGGATCAGGGCTGTGACCGTCACTTCAACCAACACACGATGACATTGCAAAAATCCGGTCTCGTCATGGGATCCATGGGTGGTGACAGTGTACCTTACTACTCTTATCCTTTCTTTCTCTTTGTTTCTTTTCCCTTATACATTTTCTTAAGTGCTATTTTTCATGATTTTACATTGTTGCGTTTCTAACCAAAACAGGTGCATTTTAAAATTTGCCAAGTACCTTATACTGCCTTAATGTTTTAAAGTTTGCAAGTAAAAGTTTGTCACTGAACCTCCTGAGAATTTTGTTGTTTCTTCCACACACCACCCAATGGAAATCAAACCACCTTCCCCNGGAGTAGAAAATTTGCTAGCTCTTCAGTCGTGATGTAATTTAGAGTTTCTACATGCTAATTTCTTGATCTTTAGCGCTTCTTAAAAGTTGAGCAACAACATGTGTTTACCCAAGAAACACCATGTATGGTATTCTGCTTGGGTTTTATAACCAGATGGATTATGTTTTCTGGTTAGGCAGACGTAGAACAACAAATCTTGTTCCTTGGGGCATCTGTTATACACACAAAGCTGATGTAGGTTGATACAGGTTTGATTAATAGTCCCGATATGTTGTTGTTTCAAGACTAGTCCATATACTTCAAGACGGAAAAAGGCCTTAGGATTAATTGAATATGCTCTGTCAGAATTCAATTCAAGATAAAACAGTGTGTGTTTACATGTCTATTCATTTTGTCTTCATGAAAAGCAAGAACTAGAAGGCTATTATTTTATGTATGGAAGAATAAGGAATGTCATTTAATTTAAAGTTTGTTTCAAGTGAAAGAAGCTTAGCGGTAAAGAAATGAGGTTTAATTAACTAAATTTGTTTGCAAACCTGAAGAGATTTACGTGTGTAAACAGCAGTCATCATCAACACTGCAAAACAAAGCTTTCAAAAGTTTTAGCCCTTGACAAACTGCTTTTTTGTTCAGTAGTGTTCGTATATGCTGTGAAGACGCCTATACCTCATGGAAACGAGGCAAGTCATGTTTATAGCCAGTGCAAACACATGGTGTGCCAGAGTGCTCCACTACGAAGCATCACCCCAGTAACTACCAATGCAGCCATAGGGTCGGGGCTGTGTCTGATCCTGTTCAACATCTTCATTAATGAGTGGGAGGATGGGAGTGCATCCTCAGTAAGTTTGCAGAAGGTGCAAAACTGGGAGGAATGACTGATAGACCACAGGGCTGTCACAGCCAGAGTGACCTGGAAAGGAAGAAGAAATGGTCTCACAGGGGCTTCATGAAGTTCAACAAGTTGAAGTGCAAAGTCCTGCCATTGGGGAGGAACAACCCAAGGCACCACCACATTCTGGGACCACCTTTCTGGAAAACAGCTTTGGAGAAAGGGACCTGGGGACAGAAGGTTGAACATGAGCCATCAGTGTGTTGTTTCAGTAAATGTTAATGTTTATGTTTCAGCAGGATGGGAGAAGTGACCCTTCTTTGTTACTCAGTGCTGTTGCAGACAAACTTGGACTACTATGTCCAGTTCTGGGCTTTTCAGTACAAGAGAGACATGGACATTCTGCAGACAGTCCAGTGAAAGGCCACAAAGATGAAGGAACTGGGGGACTGCTAAGAGGCAGCTGTAATGTTTTAGAAAGTGTCATAATCCATCAAAGACTCCCAAAGTGTCCCGTGATCCACAGTATTTCATCACCCAGTGCCAAACTCCCCACCCTGGGCGAGACACTTGCACGTTCCTACTGACCCACTGAGTGTACGTTAACCCCAGGATGGACGTGATGCCTCATGGGCTTCCCCCATCCCTGATGGATCAGGGCTGTGACCGTCACTTCAACCAACACACGATGACATTGCAAAAATCCGGTCTCGTCATGGGATCCATGGGTGGTGACAGTGTACCTTACTACTCTTATCCTTTCTTTCTCTTTGTTTCTTTTCCCTTATACATTTTCTTAAGTGCTATTTTTCATGATTTTACATTGTTGCGTTTCTAACCAAAACAGGTGCATTTTAAAATTTGCCAAGTACCTTATACTGCCTTAATGTTTTAAAGTTTGCAAGTAAAAGTTTGTCACTGAACCTCCTGAGAATTTTGTTGTTTCTTCCACACACCACCCAATGGAAATCAAACCACCTTCCCCTAAACCCACCAAGCAGACCAGACATAACACCTGACAACTTCAACTGTTCTGTGATTCTGTGAATACATGACATTTGTGATGGTGTATGTCATCAGAAGACATGGAAATAGCCACACTTTCATATCAAGTCCATTCTCAAATTTAAGAAAGAATAGAACATCTTATTTCCTTTAAAATGTTATAAATTTCCTAATAAAATGCATTAAATTTTTGGATTGTACATGATTTCAGATCACAATCTGCCATTTGCTTAACTCAGTTGTATAAAATATAATGTGTTAATTTTTTTTACAAAGAGTGAAAGTGACTGGAAAAGGATGTGATACAGAGAAAAAATAGCATCCAAGGGGAAAAATAGATTTTAGGCCCTTTCTAACATATATTTTAAAATTAAATCAGAAATTCATGAAAGTTCTGCTAGTTCTGTATGTACCTAAGATAGCATAAAGGATGCATTTTGTTAAAAATTTGTCTTTTGAGTGGGGTCAGGGAAAAAAATGAGATCATTAATTGAGGGTAGAACCTGCTAATTGCAAAATATGTGTGATGCAAGCATCAGATGCACCTTAGCCAGGCCAAGAGAAATTAATAATTCTTCCCTGAACTGAAATTAAGATTATGGAGTCTCTTGAGAATTTGCCACAGGAGCAGAGTGAACAAAGAGTGAGCAGTATACATTGTGTGAGTCAGCAACAGGAACAGTGTGGGGAAGGTTCAAATCAGCTTAAGAGCCCCTGTCCCTTCATGCACACGCTGGACACCTTTGTTACAGGATGTTTCCATAGCTGTGAAGGAGACAGTCATCCCCAACACCAGGACAGAAGGTAAAGCTGAGTTTTGATTTCGAATTTGTGCAGTTGTAGACAAGCAGCCACAGTTCACCCTGTTGTGACTGCTTTGTGAGGGGGAAGTGGCACACACTTGTAAGATATAAAGTGATGCATTAAATGAGGAAAACCTAGATGCATCCTATTAAGCAAATAATCACTGCTGATCTGCATGCCCCCTGGACAGCAGAGGCATAGAAAAGCAAAGACTTGTGGTGAGAATGCAGAATGAAATTCTTTCTAAGCAGAATATAGAAAATGTGAACACATTCCCTTTCTTAGTTATTAATAGGCCCTGGTTCAAGGCTGCAACAGTAAAACTGACACAATAATGACAGCTTTCCAAGGCTTTCTGGCCAAGGCCCCTTAAATGTGACAATGACTAATTCTTCCAGCTCTATAATTCTCTGACGTGCCATGAGGGAGACAGCAGAGTTGCCTATTGGTATTCTGAGTATTGCTTCACTCCAGAAAAAAGACTTCTACAGCTTTTACTACCCCCATGCCTGCTGCCACAGAAGATGCTCTTGAGACATAGAGAATATGCATGTGCCTTGCCCTTTGGATACCAATAAATTCCCTTTACCCCTTAAATGTTAGGGAAAAGGGTCAGTAGATACGTTAGAAAATCTCAAGTGTTACAAAAGCTGCAACAACAGTAGAAACAATTCAGTTACCTCACAGCAGGTTAGAATTGTCCTAGACCTTACAAAAATTGGTTGTCATTATTGCTGATATTTTAGGGCAAAGTATAGCCTCTTGTCCCTGGTCCTGCACAATGCAGAATTTAATTACAATAAGCTTTTGTGGACAAACCTCAGTACGGCAGATGCTGGGCCAGCTGTGATACAAAAAACTCTCTCAGTGACAGCATATAATAAATAATAAAATACCATCAGTAAATAATCAAATAATGTAAGTCACTTACGCAGTTAAGAGTCCGAAGGAACTTAAAAAAAGGTGAACTTTCAAAAGATACATTTATACTAAATGAAAAAGGCAGAAGTATATCTCAAAGACAGAAAAGCACATACTGGTTCAATACACCTAGAAATTTCTACAAAACCTAATATTCACACTGATTAAAGTGCAAAGCAAAACTAATGGAAGAATGAGTGGAAGGAAGAAAATGTACCTGAAAAAAACAAATACAAAACAACAAACCACACACATACATATGCAAGAGAGAACAGGCTGAGAAAATTGGACAGAAATGGCATAGAAACGAAATGCCAAATGTGAAGAGTTTTAGTCTAACAGAAATTATCTTCAAGAACAGAAAAATAAATTATAAATATATAAACAAGACTGGAGTTTTCCATCTGCTTAATATAATTTCACAACTAGTAACATAAATCTGAAGTTCTCTGCCTTAAAAAAAACTTGAGATTATTTATTTAAAGGGTCATTAAATACCTGAGCTGTTAGAAGCAGACATTTTTGCATTTATCCTTCTTTACAGTACATGAGATTCAAATTCAAAGAGGTATTTTGATGTTAAGTCAGATAAGCACTAATGGGATTAAAATATCACTGATCAGGTTCATAATCATATTTCTTAAAATGCAAACTAAAATGTTGGAAACTTTTGGAAGAAACCAATAAATATTTTTAACACAAATCGATAAATTTTTGGCTTGTTGAACAAAAAAGTTCTTCAAAGAAAACATTGCTCTGAATCCCCTCTGAATTCTCCCATTATTATTATTATTATTAGCATGGAATTTCAGTAGAACTGTGTCTCTTACAATCTTATTTTTTGTCCACGTAATCATTAAAATCCACAGTTTTTTCCTCTAAGGACATGAACTGAGAATGAATCTATCAGAAACCATCCCCCAAATTATAAAAACTGATAACAGGTGTTTTATGAGGTGTTTACAGTGTTACACCTTTTCAATCCATAAATACCATGCACAATGGGAGCACACTATATAACCTCCCTTTCATCTGTCCTGTAAAAAAAGGAAATACAATTATTTTTCTTTCTCTATCTGTGATAAGTACAGATGGTAAAAGGTATGGAAAGGATAATAAACCCAGCTGCTACAATCCAAAACAGAAATGCAATCAGCATATTGACTGTTTTGCAGTTGCTGTGATTAGCTTGTGTAGTATAAATTTCTTTGACATTACTCGGAGTCTTGCTCAGGGTAGCATTATTACGTGAGACTTCTGTTCACACAGTGACTGCCTGGGAAAATCTGTTCAAACTACGTAGATCTCAGCCTTTCACCATGGGTTTGTGACGCAGTTACAAGAGTAAAGACTGAACCATTTCTTTTTCCAGCAGTAAAATATACCATACTATAATGGCAATTGACATTCAGTGACAAGATTTGTACACTGTCTCACAAGACTGGTAATGCACTGCCACCTCATAGAAATGCTTTCTTTAGTTGCTGCCAATCTGGCCTTCCTCTCTAGAGATTGAAATCCTTTCATGCTGGCTGCCAGGGAAATAAATAATGCTGTGGACTGGAAGCTGGTATGTGCAAGTTCAGACTGGAAGAGTGGATGTGGGGACACTAGAGAATACAGCATAAGAGAAGCAGCTGTATCACCCTGGAGATTTAATGGAAAATATTTGTGCCAAGAAAGTTTGTGTCAAGTTCCCATTGAATGCTGCAGAGAGCGCAAGAGAGAAGTACAAGAAAACAGATACTAATGGCCACTTCACTGTACATTCGTCCCAAATTCACCTGCAAAAACACCCTGTTTACGAATTCTGCTATAAATTTTTGTTAACCTAAGGCATAACTATGACTTCATTCAGATTCAATAAAATACAATACAGGAACAGAGGCATGTTAACAGGTGAATAAAACTATTAGTCTAGCATGAACAACTGTGTGGCAGCACAGATTTAATACATTTTTCTGACAACGAAGTTTTCTACTACTGCCCAAATGTAGGGCATCTCTACCATCTTATGTATTTTCTCACACTTTCTTGCCTATTTTCATCTCCTCCTTGATGAGACTGTTTCTCAGTCAAAAAATGCAGGAGTTAAGGACTGTTATTATGCCACCATCTTCCTGTAAACCCCTCAGGCACAATACTTATTTTTGTTAAACACTGAATAATGTACAATCCATGACAGACCAGCCATAAAAATACAGTACTATTAATTTTCATGAGCATTAAAACACGTGAAGCATGGGGTTGGAACTAGAGTATCTTTAAGGTCTCTTTCAATTCAAGCCATGCAGTTATTCTAAGCCCAAACTTTCAGTAGCACCATCTCCTAAATTCTAGTAAAATGAAAGGAATTCAAATGCTAAAATCCTGCTGACTTTATTGATATAGGTTTATGGTTTCCAACTTAATTCAAATTGTTTTTCTTTACCTTGTACTCTTTATATTTTCAGAAGAAAGAATTTGGGGATCCTTGAAGAAACATAATAAACAGTGGGAAGCCAGGAAAAGAAAACGTGGTATTTTACTGGTAAGTAACTCTATGTAAAAATAGTTATTTCAGTGCAAAAGCCTTCCTACCTAGTGCTAGAATGAAAGTGGTATATGTTGTCTCTGTCAGTGTCTCAGACACTTTCTAGTTTTATGCCTTTTTCATAGACTGCTAGAATATTCATCTGTCTTAATTTTTCTTTCAAAGGAACTAGCTAAGAAACTGCTGTCATTTGAAAAGCAGTACATCACTTTCAGTCTATAGCTAATACACTCTTTCAGCAGCATGCCAGTGAAGGATGGCAGACTCCAAGAAAAGCTTCATTTAACTTCATCCATTTTCCAGGGAAAATGTCTGGTGATTATATAAGCTGCTATCAGCATTAATAGCCAGATATATAAACACAGTTTTAAAAGAGTTTATAATTTCTCAGTTTCCTCTTTGCAGTGGTTGATTAAGGTGGAATATTTTTGCTTCATATCTGCATTCTTCTTACTTCTAAATGTTCTTTTGCCTTTTTTTTTTTGACTCAGAAACATTCTGATTCATACTATGAGTCTAATGATTTCTTCTTTTCCCCTTATGTAAAGGTTGACAACTCAGGGCGGGGAAAAAAGGCCACTGAGAAATAGCAACACCCCTGAGTGCTTTTAATGTATATACTGTGGTTAGACTAATTTCTGGTTAGAGATGCCCTTTAAAAATTGACAGCCAAGGGCTTACAGTTTGTCAAAGAGTCAAAACACACAAGTCCCCTTTAAAATTTTTTAAATTTCCTTTGAAATACATGTTTATAAAACCCAACAATTTTGCCATTTAGAAAACTTTAAGTTATTTAGTTTGACCCTGCAGAGTTTTCTCCCTTGGTAGCACTCTCTTGCTTTGGCTAACTCAGTGCAACACAATTGACTTTCCAACACTAGGGCAGAGGGTTCTCAGGACTTGATTTCACACTGTTATTCTGTCTTGCTGAACCTTGGTGACTTTAGCTCTTCATGTTTTGAAGTAAACACTTCAAATTTAAGTACAGAGAGCTTAATTTCTTCCAGAATTGGCCTTTAATTCCATGACTGAAGAGCTTCAGCATACCAAAAGGGTAGTTAGCATCCTAAAAGTATTGTTTATAATTAAGTTTAAAATGTCCAAACACAAGTTATGCAATAGGAGTGAGAAAGGCAAGACCTGACAAAAATGACACAGTTTTTGATCTTTACAGTGAAGCTTTAATTGCAGCCCATTCCACCTTTTTTTATACTCTGACCAGCTAAGAAAGACTTCAAGGTGAATATGTTGCACAGCTGTGCTGATTCTGCAGGAGCCCATGCCAGGCCCTATAGAAATTTTGAAGTGCAAAAACATTCCCATTGGAACTTTGGTGCGAGCACCGATCAGGTGCCTTAGAAGCTGCTGTGTGGAGTTGTAGCAGGACACAGAGAGGAAAAATGGAAAAGGCAGTAATATTAAATATGAGATGCCACTTTTGATGACAAAATAACTTCATGGAGCAATCTCTTCTCTTATAATTTTTAGCTTTAGGGAGTAAGGGTTTAGACAACTATGAAAATGTGGGTATATTAATTCAAAATCAGTTCTAAATCATTCTAAGTAATTTTCAACTTTGACAGTTGTCTTATCACACTAATTACATAATCAGGCTAATATGATAAAATCTTACAACTATGGTACCTTACCTGTTTGTTACACTATTTAAATATGTAAGATCAACACTTGAGATATCATATACACCAAAACCCACATATTTTTCCATAACATTAAAAAAAGTCATTTCCATCATTAGGGAAAGATGGGATAAAATCAGGGAAATATAGAAATAAATAGAAAATAATAGAACAGAAACTGCCCACAAAACTTACAAAACTGTTGAATTCAGATAACATTATTTTCTCTTCTAAAGGTAGAGATGCAAATGAGCACTCAGAGATACAGACTAATTTACATCAAAATCAGTAATCCAGTGAAAAAAATCTCCTTTTCATGACTTAGTGTTCCTAGAGTTATCTTCCTCAGGCTAAACGAATAATAAATAAAAGGAAACAATTCTGACCTATTTACTAGTCTTTCATATGGCATTTGCTCTCCTTGTTCTTATCTTCAACCACAGCTAAAATTCTTTCAAGATTTCTCCATTGAATGAATGGAATGATAAAATGAAGAACACCTGATATTCTTTCATTTCATAGAACCTCTTCACCTCTTTCCTCCTTCCTTTTGTTCCATAGAATAGGCCAGCTTCCTGGCACACTTTTTACTGCTTTTGCCTAAGCTTTCCCCAGGCTTTTAGAAAGCACTTTCCATTACTTTATTACAGGAATGGTTAAGGACCTTCTTTATTAACCTTCTTCAGCATCACTGTCTTCAGGTGTTCCTAACTTTCATAATAGGCTCCTACAGGGAAGCCAAATGCTTCCTGTATCATTTCTGTGGAGTCATCTGATGGCTGAGACACCAAATATTCATGTTTGTTCTAGCATGATTCTACAACTTTCATCAGCAGAGTAACTAGTCATGTCTCAGATATACAAGCCTTTTTTACTTTATGTGAGGCAGGACTGGCTTATGCTGGTGAACCTTTGGCTGCAGTTTTATATCAAAAAAGTCAAGCTGGTAAAACATGTCTCTTTATAGTGTCTCCTTAAAACTTGCACAGAATCACAGAATTACAGAGTGGCTGGAGTTGGAAGAGAGCTCTCGAGATCATCTAGTCCAAGCCCCTTGATAAAACCAGTTCACCCACAGCAGATTGCACAGGATCATGTCCAGGCTGAGTTTGAATATCTCCAGAGAAGGAGACTCCACGACTTCGCCGGGTAGCCTGTTACAGTGCTCTGTCACTCTCAGAGTAAAGTTGTACCTCATATTCATATGGAACTTCCTGTGTTTTGGGTTGTGTCTGTTGCCTTAAAGAAACATTTCATTAAAGAACTGTTCAGATACAATCTTGAATTCTAACATTTGTACCTGCTGTAAAAATCTGTTCAGAAGAATATAGAGACGTCTCCATGGGGTTTTTTTTCTCCTCCTCCTTTCATTTCTTCACACATGGAACACACAGTGAACATCCATCCTAATCAGGCATGGTTTATTATCCCTGAACATTATTAATAGCTACAAATATTATATTGTATTCAAGTCATTCCACATGGTGTCTGAAGATTACATATAAATAGAATTCCCAAATTACATTATTTCAATTCCATACGAAAAGTTTCTTTTCCAGCAACAGAAGATATTTCAGAACTTAATTTAACAACATGTTATACAAAATGGAATGATCTTGTAGAAGCACTATTCCACATAATTAAACAATAATGCCCATAATTAGATTTCATTTTGATCCTAAGAGAATTATCACA
Source organism: Aleadryas rufinucha (assembly GCA_013397815.1). Classification (NCBI taxonomy): domain Eukaryota; kingdom Metazoa; phylum Chordata; class Aves; order Passeriformes; genus Aleadryas; species Aleadryas rufinucha. The sequence goes on along the minus strand of VZTH01017184.1, from coordinate 553,668 downwards.
TTTGTTTAGGCAGAAAACCAGAGAGTTCATGTGGATCTTAATGTAGTATTCTGCAAACATTATAAATCAAAGTAAAATGAAATATTCAAACTATTCAATGTAATACAACTGAAGGTGAAACTCTACTCTTCTGTCATGTTTTGCAATTTCCCATCTATTCATCAATTTTAATAATAGAGACAAATCAGAGCATTATATCTATTAAAATATTTATTAAAATATTTATTAAAATATTTATTAAAATATCTGTGAAAAAGAAATTAATTATAATAAGCATAAGACTGAATGCCTACTCAATATACACTGACGTACTACAAAAGAAAAATACAATAGACTGGAACTCTGTATGAAGGGTGACATTCCCATCTGGGTTCTTAGCACACATTATAAATTATAAGGAAGGCTTGACTACCAAAATGTCACATTCTCAAGCTTTGACTATTTTTCTTGAAAGTATACTTTTTCTTCCCCCTTCTTAAAGAATTAGCAACTTCTATAGTCTAAAAGCACAGTTTCAATACTAGGTGGTAAGGGTTTACATGCTCTTCCAACTTTCAGTCTGTTTTGTGCCACCCAGCATGTAATTAGCTGGTTCTTTAACTACCCCTAACAGCACCTGGCATTTTTCAGACTGACACTAGGGCATGATTTAGATAACTGAGGGTACCTTCCCGGAGCTGCAGAGAAGCAGGTTTAGGAACAAATACCACAATTTAGGTAGAGCAAGAATAAATTAAGAGGGGAAAAAAACCAATTGCAGCAGACAGAAACTATCAAGAATTTTGAAAATTAAACGTTGCATTTTTCTGTTCGTATATTTAGACAGAAGGAAAGGAAAAAGGTGTTAAGCCAGCCACAAAAGGCATGAAGGGCCATTTTAATCCTAGTATGTTTAATGACATGAGAACAATGCCAGGAATTTCAGAACACAAACTGAGCTGGGTTTGTTATAATTATGGGGAAGTTATGCAAATTGTTTGCTCTAGCTGATAATTGCAGCCTCTTTGAACAGCTATATACATTGCCTTCCATTTCATATTAGTGAATACTAATGTGACTTCTGCAGCTGTTCATGTGATTAATTTTTCAAACACTGCAGAGTATACAGGAAAGTTACATTTCCATGACAAGCCATGTTGCTGTTATGGTTCAGCAATAGCAAAAACTGCCAAAAGAGAGAAGACCAAAGAAGAAAATAAACAGAACTGCAGTCTAAGGAACTCCCAGCCCCAACCTGTTCTATAGACAGACAGGATCTGCTAGGAAGTCAGAGATCAATGCAAGAAATTTTCACTGAGAAGCAGAAGTCAAAAAAGAGATTCAGAAGAGCTGGATCTCGCAGTGGGACAGCAAGCAGCTCAACTATACAGTCCAAAAGAGAAGAAGGAAGGGGAGAGGGAGAGAGGAGGGGGATGAGCACTGGATGTAGAAATACTTAATGAAGCACAAGTCTGGAAGACATTTCATGTGAGATTATCTGAAGAAAAGGGAAAAAAGCCACTCATGGGTGGGGAGTTAAAGGGCTCTGAAGAGTAAGAACTAAAATATTAAGGAGCCAAAAGAGACAATAGTTAAGAGTTATTTGGGGGAAATTCTAAAACTCAAGCAGCTGAGGAAATAATTTATTTCCTCTGGCAAAGGCAGTGTAGAGGAGGAAGAACCTGAGACAAAGTGCTGCAGAGAAGACCATTGCAGAGAAACATGTCCTCTGCAGTAGGGACCTGCAAGAAGTTTTGAACAACAGAGCAGCACAGAGCCACCACCCCTGTGGTCCTTGCCCCACGGGGGTTCCAGGTGAGGGACCTCCATGGGACCTTCATGGACCTACGGAGCTTTGCAGCAATGAGCTGAGGTCCTCCCCATACCAATCTTCACATCTTTCTCTCTAGCACCCTACAGCTGTCTATTTCGGCTGTTATCTCTTCCACTTTCTGGGACGTGCCAGCCTCACTATGATTGATAATGAAGAGGTGACTGTGAATTCATTCTGTTACATCAGTTTCACCTCCAAAATAAGAAAGAAATAGAAATATACAACTCGAGCCCATGGAAAGTAGCCTTGATCTAGTGTGACCAGTGCATCAAAGCACTTCCTGACGTCATCAAAAGAGATGTTTTAGTCACAGAAAGCATTACACATTGTGCAGAATAATAAGAAATAATTCACCTAGAAGGGGAATTACATTTCTGAAGTTGTTTAACAGCAAACATAAAAGAAGTGCCACAGAGAATAGCTAAGCTTCAGTGTCAGGTTTTCATGTCTTCTTCGGGTGTACAATGTTCTGCTACATTAGACTGAAGTGTTTGGATGCTTTGTGTGGCCATCATTTCGGTTTATATTGCCTTTAATCCAACTACTTTGGAGTGCTTTATAGCACAAAAATAGAATAGCACATCAAATCAAATTACAAAAATGTTAATTAAAAGCCCCATCAAAGAGAGATTTAAAAAGGACATATGTTGTGCTTCTTAATAATTCATTACCTAAGCAAAATGTTAATAACATCAATGTGAATTTTGTTTCAGTAATGGATGGACAACTCAAAATACTGTCCAACAATGAAAATTAAAGTCAACATTTTCACAATATTTTCTCCTATGAAGCATACTACATGGATTAATTATTTATACTGTGAACACTTTTGGTGTGAAGCTAAGAGTTTTCACAACTCAATGCAACATCTAGCAGCTATACTAATATTCAAGGGCATTCCCAATGTGCTATATCAAAGAGCTGAAAAAGAACATTTTTTACAAATCACTTCTGTGATATAGTCCAGATCCCAAATGTGGGAGAAAATCTTGATGGTACAGAGCTTCACTGACCAGCAGGTTGAAACTCCAGACAGCACAGGATATTGATAAATCTACATTGCAGCATTTAGTTTTATGTTTGCACAGTGGCAGACATGAGGAAGTGAAACACGATTGTGTGCAACTCTTCCAAGAATATAGGACTGCTGCAAAGCTGATGGCACTTTTTGGTCTTTTGTCAAGTATAAGGGTCTCCAGCAGTAGAGGAAATTAAGGTGATTATAGTTGGACTTTTTTTCACTACTAATCGTATTTACCATTTTATCCAGTTAAGTAGAACTTTCTCTATCTGAATCTTTCAGGTCTACTGCCAGCATACCACCCACTGATATGCAGCAGGAATAATTTTTAGATTCCCTGAATTGCTACAATTAGACCGTTTTTTAAATTTATTTTCTCCTGAAAAAAAAAAGTTCTCTAACCTGAGAGTTTTAAAAGCCATAAGGATATATCTCATCTTCGATGTACATAAGGAATACAAAACTTTCCAGAAGAGTTTCTCTTTTCCTTTCTCACCTTTCCTTTTGCAGTCCACTGGGGTTTTTTTCTTAAAAGTAATGGCACGTGATCCAGAAATAAGGAAGTTGAAAGATTCACTATTTCTTATCCAACCTACACACAAATGTAAGTATTTGTTATTATTAGGTTTCATTTACCATAGTCATTGCTAACTTAACTTTACGCTGTACAGTTTAGGTTAATAATGACACAAGCAAAGTGACATTTCCCAGTGTGGCAGCATTAAAACTAAAATGCTCAGTGGCCAGAATGTGTTCAGGACCAAGGTATGCTTGAGCCTACTAAGAAACAGTAAAACAAAGCACAGACAACAACAAATAGCATGGTATGGCCATACCCAGATTACAGATAATAAACCTGGTAATTATGAACTACAAAATGTAAAAATAACTCATCTCTTCACTTGTAAGAAAATACAGTTCCATCAAAGCTAATATTCTACAATGAAACAAATTACTTTTTAAAGTAACTGCTACAGTAGAATTCTGCCAGTATTGAGTCGATTGAAATCTAGCAACTGTATTTGCTCTCTCCAACTGAAAAATAGTTCATTAGAAAATTACTTTCATATGAATTGCTTTCCTGTTTCCTTAGAGAAATATATCATTTTCATTCTCTGAAATTACTTTAACCACTAACAGCTATCAGAGTTTAATTAATTTCCAAACAAACGCTTACATTGTAGGAGCAGAGAAGCACAAGAAGAAAAATGTGTTACTGGGCATTAAGTGGTGCCCCAATGCAAGTCATCTTCCATTCATGCATTTATTAGCAGTCTCAACTCCACAGAGCTCTAGCCCATAACTTTAACATCTCACCAGTTTGCAACTACTCCTCTTCCCTCACTAGTGGCTTCAGGCCCAGAAGAAAATTATACTCTCTGACAGTTTGGTCACGACCCTATTACTCCTTTGTACTGCTTTTATTAAAAATTTTAGCAAACACTTTTATGGGGGGTGGAGGGAAACAAGTTTTATTCTATAGCAATCCAGTGAATAAACTTAAATTTTTACCCTTTGGGATGAAAGAAATTCCCTCAAGCACCCTAGGAAACCACACAAAGAATTAGTATCTTAAAAGCTTTGTCTTAGGAGTTATTTTTTATAAAGAGCAGCATTAAATTATGTCCTTTTTCCTTTTTGTTACCCACCTGAAACCTCAGAGAAGACCACTGTCTAAGCATCAATAACAACTTTCTTTAAAATTAATTTAATCTTTAATCTGTCTTAATGAAAGCTGATCAATAAGCAGTTGGCACACACTCAAAAAAATTGAAATGTTTCATTCAATAGTGGTCAGAATGAGTCATGTCAGTGAAAACTGCCCTTTTCACATGTATCTACAAAACAATAAAAGATTACGGGAAGGAAATCATGTGACATTTTATACCCATCATCTGAAAGGTACTAATAACCTTTGGGGCTGTTGTGCAACCAGGGTTCATCAATCCTAATCAACTTCAGCTCTAAATTCCCCTGAGGTTTGAACTGGCAAGAGCAAGGAAAGGTTGGCTCAGCAAGAAACATCTTGCAGGAAAAATGTCTGTATTTAAAATCAGCACTGCATTGACGTGCTACAGTCTGTCATACAGACAGTGACATACTTGCAAAGAGACACCCAGGTTTGGCACAGCCCAGAGGCACCTTGTTGCAGGAAGGGAGAGGAAGGGAAAAAAGATTCTACTCCATGCTAAAATAAAGTGTGAAACCACTATGCAAAATGTCCTAAAGTGGGCAACAGAGAGCCAGATGACAGCAGTACTTGGATGCATCTCACAAGAAGTAGAAGCATTAGGCCACTTACTTCTGCCTGGGAAATCTGGCAGCCTTCATTTATGTGTATCCCTATTTGACTTGAGGCAAAATGTTTCTGCAAAACTCCTGATCTCAAAACAGCATAGTTAAGGTCAGGATTGTAAAAGGTCATGCTTAATAGATTTTGAAATGTGCATAGCATTCAACACTAGCACAATTAAAAATTGTCCGGTTCCAGAGACATTTCCAATTCTACATCCAGAGGAACAGTGCCAGCAAAGAGAGTGAATAGGGCTAAGAGCCTGGGTATTTTGCAGAACATTTTATGTTAGAAACGCAAGAGAGGAATTGTGTTTCAGAGATTATTTGCAAACATGATTTGCCTTCCTGTTCAACCAATTACTCTGAAAATAGGAAGAGAAAGAAAACATGAGGCAAAGATTTTTAAGAACCTCAATGTTTTGTGACTTTTCAAGATTGTCCAACATAATTTATCTAAATTATTTCTAATTACTTTTCATATTTTACAACATCAAAACCTAAATCTCAATCTGGCTCTTGGAAATGAGCTTTTATTAAAATCCACAGTCATAAATTGCACAACTCTACACATTCTCTCTACAGATAGTGCAGGGGAGAAAGTGAGTGGTAGAAACATTCTCCAATTTTTTTTTTTTTTGGTCTGAAGTTGTATAGATTCTATTCTCTGTCATGCTTTCATTACATCATGACTCTGTTCACTCCCAGAGAGTTGTGCTAATGCTCAAATTGCTACTCTACTAATAGAAAATCATAGTCCTCTTTATCACAAATGACTTGAATGAAAAAAGTCACACTCACTTTACTTAAGGATGGCAATCTAAAAAGATTACAAAGTTATAGGAACTTCTTGGCAGTTATAAAAAATGGAAGATCTTTACAAATTGGCTTTTATTTAAAGCTGGCCTTTTGGAGCATACTGTGTCTAATGTTCATCTCACTGAAAAGTGTAACTGAGAGACTATTTTTTTTAACTAAGTATTTATCCAGTGAGACGCACAGTTTGTTCCTTTTTCTTTTTTTGCTGCACACAAATGACAGTCTGCTCTTGTAGTTACGCCCTGATGATATGCACTTGCCAAACTCTCATTCAAGACCAGGACCCATCTGGGGGCAGCGGGACTTCAGCAGTCCAACATACCCGTAGAGGTGAGGACTGCGACAGCAAGACCACAATGGGGGAGAAGTCGCAAGATGGCTCCCTCAGAGCTCGGGAGGCTGGAAAAGGCTCCCAGAAAAAGAGCTCCCAACCCTCACCAGACAAGTGAAGACCAGGGGCTGGAGGGAAAAGAGTCTGTCGTTAAAGAACAGGCTAAGCCCTCCAGTATATCCTCTCAAAATCTTTAACAAAATAATGAAAAGCACCCTAAGAGGTGAGCCACTGGGGACTGAAAAACAACAACAAAAAAGAAGAAACTAACCTAAAAGGTCTTGAAAAGTCATGGAGTCAGATTTATTATTTATTAAAATATATTAAGTATAGTTTGACTAGTGCAAAAAGAAAAAGGGGAATTGTAGTTAGGCCCTGATGATACGCACTTGCCAAACTCTCATTCAAGACCAGGACCCATCTGGGTCCAATTATTAATTGGGACTACCTCCATCAGAAGTGCTCATCGATCTCCTATAAACAGCTGTGGCTGCAGGGCAGGCACAAGCCCTATAAATCAAGCCCTGGGAGGAGCCAAAGGCAGAGGTAGTTCAAGTTCCTGGTTGCTGTGTGCTGCTGGAGCCCAGTACAGAGAAATCATAATTTAGACTCAGAAGACTGCAAGCTCCAGCACAAGCTCTGATTCTTTATCACTCCAAAGTGTCTGGCCAGCTTTTTCTCTGACATTTCTTTGAAATTTTACACATCTCTTAGTTGAGACTAATTTTCTGCACGTGTTCTAATGCAAACAGTATTCCAAACAAACTGAAGCTGTAAACACATACATCACACAAGTCTGAGCTGGTTGATTGTGCACAAGTTTATATGCACTTCAGTGTATGTGTATCAATATGTTTTTCTCGTTCCATGTGTGTGTGCAGAAGTGTAAATATCTCAGTATATAAACACAGTACAAAGGTATTCTCAGGGAGGGGACTTCTCATGGATTAGGCTACCCATAGTACAACTTCACACAGCAGACGTCCTCATAGCTGTCTAACCTACAACAAGTAGTCAGGGAAATTAACTGACCTCAAACCATTTCTAAATATGACACCTTCAGGGTATTATAGACATATTTGGCAATGGCTGAGCCACTGGAAAAGGAGATGCTCTTGGCTTTGAAAATCAAAACGTAAGACACTCACTTTCATGTATGAGCATTTTAACCTATCACAGAGTAATTTCTATTTCCATGTCCCTAACAAACCCACTTGACATTCAGAAGAGTGTTAGACTAGAGCCCTACAGTCAAAGTGTTTGTTCTTCCCTCAGGAGCAGCAGCGTCACAGTCCTCCTACAGGACAGCACAGTCCTCCAAGCCAGCACAGCTCAGCAGGTCCTCATCTTTCTGGGCTGCCAGGCTAACTCTGATGGTTGACCCCTGTACAACCATACAGCACTGATTGCCTCCCTCTGCCCATTCGGATGTTTAGCAACACACTGTAAACAGAGGGCATGCTATATTACAGCCTCATTTCTTCCAAAGTTTTATATTTTTATTAGCTGTTCCGTGACTCATTTTGCAAAAAGCAAGCATCAAATAAACATATTGATAATCCTTCTAGTCTTTACGACAGTCTGTAATGATCACTGTATGATTTAACTAATGCATGTTCTAACATACAAAGATGATGACAAAATAAATCTGTATCATATTTAGTAAAAACATGGGTAAAAGCTGTTTTGTACAACTACAAATAATTTTGCTTAAGTAAACTTTTAAAAATGAGATAATTTCAATTTCTTAGGGAACAGAGAATTTCACAAACAACATTTTTTACCTTTACTTCTTGTGATGATCATGAGTTCAACTTGTCAGGAAATGACTGAAATTCTACTATTGTGTTTTAGTATAAGATCAAAGGAACATGCAATCTTCAATAAGAAAAAAAAAAAAGGCAACAGAGTCAAGTACCTCAAATAGATGACATTAACAGGGAGCTTCCAACAGTAAACGCAAAGTCATAACAAGTCATCCACACCGTATGGAAACTAGGGCTATATCTCTGTAGGAGATAGGAGGCAGTAACTCTGATCCTTACTAGCTACGTGCTCAAGCATGAATGGCAAGGGCTTGTGCTTCTGTGGCCACAAAGCACCCACAGCTGGTGCACACAGTTCTGGCAAACTCTGACCACAAGGCAAAGCCTCCCCATTACACACACAAATGGACACAGGAAGCCAAGAGCATCTTAACCTAGAAAAAACCCCACTTTCCAGCACAGCACATTTAAATCTGTATGTCTTGTGATTGCAGAGAGACAACCTACTCTGACGTCCCACTTTAATATAGCATTTCTACCCCTAAAAAAACTCCATGCCAATTTGGCCCTGTCAAAAACCTGATCGCACAAAAAGTGTAATGATATCTTAAATTTCCTGTTGCATTTTATCTTTGTTCTGTCTGCTCTGTTGGATTAACCTTATTTTGAAATTATTCAGACTGCCTGTCTTCATGACAAAATTCACAGCAGGAAAAGACTAAAAATGTTGGGATATGCACCTTTTGCATTCACTAAGCAAAGGAATTCTTGATGAATTTTTAAATCCAGTAGAAATTCTCCCTTCTTTCTATATGTGAATGAATTGTTAGAAAATGTACTTAGATCATGGGCAATTGCAAAGCCTTTGGTAACCATTTGATACCATAAGCACTAAAAATCCCAGCATTCTTAAATGTAATTAAATAGCACTCTGTCAATGGCTTCAAATAAAACATGTTATTTACTGTTGTTTCAAAAGCTGTTAATTTTGTTAAAATAATGTCCCATGTGTTTATATTCAGAAATATATATTAGAACGTTCTATGCTAAAAAACATGTAGATTGCACCAACGAATAACCATAACTGATTTGGCAATTAGCAACCATGTTGCTAATTATATGACACCACATTTGCATAGAAACTTTAGCTGCACTGCTACAAAAACTGATTAAGCTGATTTCCCACTCTTATTTGATCCTTTCCTTCATGTTCACAGTGGCCATTATCTTAACCCCATAAAGACTATCAGGATAGATTTATAAGATAGGAACAGTATTTTTACCTGAGGCTTTGTGTGATTTATTAATTTATAAAATTAAAAGCTGTACCAACAGAGTTAATTATTAGGGGGAAACTGATTCCTATTTAATACAGAAGACAAGGCTCATCTATATTAATTCTGTCTATACAAATTTGCGTTTTGTTTGGGGTTTTTGAATCAGCAACACACAACCTTTTCATTCATTAAACCAACCCAGCAACCACTAACAGTAAATCCACGTTTTGCTTTTCTGGCCTCCTTGTAGTTATTCTTGATTATCCTTTAAAAGTCAAAGCAATCATAGACTCACAAAAGGGTTATGAAAGAACAAGCTCTTAGGAAAATCAGTTTGCAATATTGGTTATGAACTCGGCAAATGTTGCTCAGACATTTCAGACATTACCAAAACAATAATGAGTAGAGGCGGAGTGACGCAATTTGCAAACATCTTAACTGTGTGTTAGTGAGGAACAGGATGTCCATGCCTGTTTACCTCATTAACATTTACTTTACCAGAACCTTCAGTTCAGGACATGACTCCCTTTTACATTATATAGAGTACTATACCTCTTGACTTTGGGCCATCCACAAATACTTCATCTACACCCACATTCAGGCGCTTCTGTTGATCTAATTTTTCCAGAGGAGCAAACAATGCCAGACGTGAGTTCTCATACAGGCATCTGCAAAGAAAATTTTGGAGGCCAAGAGCTATTATGCAGACATTGATTCCCTGTTCCACAGTAATTTAGGTATTTACAGACAGAGGATAAGACCTGTCTTCAGTCTAAGTCCATGGTTAATATTTTTTTATATTTGCAATGCTAAGATAATTATCTTTCACCTTAACCTCTGGAAACAAGTCTGACTTGCAGCAGCAGTTTCATCAGTCCAAACATTTTTTAAAATACAGGTAGTTTTGGGGAACATCAGGTAGCAGTTTAACAATTCCAATGCAGAAAGCAATTCATGGCTTATCATAAACAATATTACAGTGGAATGAAAAGTTTTCCACATAAGTGGTTTTGTTCTAGAAAAGTCTATCAGAGCTATTACTAGTCCACTGTAAACTGCATCAGCAGAAAAAAACATATCACATACAGAGACTATTCTTGCAAGGAATTTGTTGATAGCAGCTACGTAATTTCCAAGATTACCCACATTCTTTTGGTTTTTCACCCATCCGTCTATCCCATCAGCTTCCCTTTCTCACAGATTATTCTCTATTTCTTTCCCCTCCTATGTGGCACCTCTAGCTCTGCTGGATCAAATATATTTAATCTTAAAGTGGTATCAGATCAGGCAGCCTCTCTTATGCTGCCCCAGTAACACCAGCTTTAACACTCTGTTACTGGGATGTTCTCAAAGCACTTCTCAGCCTTATGGCACCCTCCCAACAACAAAGAAAATTTCTGAAAGCTGGTGTCCCAGGCTAACATTTCTGCCTCCCAGTGACAAAATGAAACCATACTCTGCTGTGATGCGCACAAAAATCCCTTGTTGCTCATGGAGGTAGCTGAGGCAAGTTCATTTTCATTTAGATGTATGAAAAATGATTCTCATTGGTTTGTCTTGGTGCATACATTTTCTTACATATTTTTGCTGTCTTGATGTTCCTCTCACATCCTCTCACAATGTCCACTTCACTCATTTGCCCAAACTTACTTAAAATTAAATATAAGTTCCTTGAAGTAGCAGTTTTGGCTAGGACTACAACTTCGTTTAAGTTTTTAGACATCACTACAAAAGAAGGAAGGAAAAAGCAGCTGGCATGAGAGATCTGTTTTGTTCTCTCGCGAGAAACGTTGTTAAACTGATCATGAAATTCTGAATGATTCTTGTGTTTTCCTCTCAGTGCTATGAGTCATCTGTTTGTTCTCTTTTGTGCTTATCTTTGATGACCTACCTTGGTCATCCTGTATCCAAAAGCAGTAATTCACTCCTGTGGTGAATCACCATCCAGGATTTAGACACTTCCCATGAGTCATACTTAACCTTATAGAAAATACAACTCTTAGGTTACATAAATTGTGCACTTCAAGTATAGTTTAGATGTCTGGAAAACAGAGTTATACACTTCAGTGACAGAAGTGAAATAAAATGTTGAACAGTAGTCTCTACTTTAAACTCTGTATAAGTAAATCCTTTTTTTTTTTTTTTTTAATTCAGGTAAAAAAATTGGTCAAAGTACATGTGAAAGAGAGCACCCATATAATTTTTTCCATTACTGCAATCATAGCCTTAACAACCTCAGTAGCAAATAATCCTAACATCATGTCCTCTGTCTGCAAAGGCTGATAATATCAAAAACTCCCGCCCATAAAACAACAGAATTAATATCCAGAAATTCAGGATAAGCTCAAGGCTTGCATTCCAGAAATTAGGCACACTCAGATCCACTGTTCAGGAAAACTTATTGTATTTCCTTTCACCTGCTCTTCTTTGCACCTTATTTTCCAAAGCTAAATATATGCCTTCTGTTATAGGAATTCCCTTTCAGAAAAATTATTTGTAATCAGATCCCATTGATTCCCATGTGAAGACCACCTGTAGATAATCAGAAAGCAGGCTTGAGTTTTGGTTGGTTGGTTCATTGGTGTTTGAGGTTTTTTATTTCCATTCTTACTTAAGAAAGGAATTAGCTCTTCAGAACAACGAATGTCAAAGAGAGCGAAAAGGGCAAACGGAACCAAATAAGGCAACAGAGTTTGCAGGCAGTACGTTATCAAAATAATTTCCTTATGCCAAGGGGTGTACTGGGGTGATATTAAGCTGAAGCTTTACCCGTACAGAGCAGATTCAGACTCTAGTCTTGATTTGTCAGCAGGAGTATTCTGTCTGCTCTAAATGCCTCCTAAATTTGCCATAACTGGGTCCCTAATGAACCTTCTTTCTCCATCAGTGAGCACAGCACCAGTGAGACGCTGCCTCTATTCTCACTCATTACTGTTAAGACTGGGAAAACTACTGAAAATTGCTTAATTATGTGGAAGAAAGAATGTAATAAGACACAGTGTATCTTCTCTGCATCATTGCAAGGAGCAAATAAGTTTTAGGTTTTTTGGTTATAATAAAACTTCAAACTACATTAACAAATGTTTTGTAAGAAGTTAATGATTGCAGTGGTGTGTAATGACCTTAAAATATAGCTTTCTTTTTTTTAATCTTTGCGCAAGTGTGAAGAGAGGCTGTTGACCTTTTTTGCACAAATTACTAGATACCTGCATTAAGAAAGTGCAAATTAGTAAGGCTTTAACACATTTAAATGCTTTCAGATCAAAACATTCATTATCTATCTTTGTTACATTAGATATGGTTAACACTAAAAATTGTGCATTTTCTTGTTAAGACAAAGGCACTGAAATGTTGATCTTAAACGCTTGGTATTTCACCTATGTTTTCAGTCTCCTACTTTCAGCTGAAGGAAACTTAATGGATTTACACAATATAAAACTTGCAAATATAAAATATAACAATGGGTAGAGCTTGCAGGTAAGTCTGAAGCAAAATACTTCTGACGCATATACCCTACAGGTACACTTTGTTGATTTTGTGGTTTGGACTTTAAAATGTACCTGGACAGAGCAGCAAGGCAGTATCCTACTCAAAGATAAAGATCACATATATCAGAACGTGCATAGTTTTTGTCAGTGTACAACATAATCTTTTGTAATACTGAAATACTTCAATACCAAATAAAATACAATCAGCTCAATATTGCTAAAGCTCACATTCCAAAATGGTAAGTCAACTGTTGAGTTACATACTGTATATTCTACCATGAATAGGAGGAAAAAAACCTGGAAAATAAAGTTGCCTTGGACACAGATGCAACAACAGCTTTTTGAAAATAGTCCTGTACCAATAATGATAATTCTAATTGCAGATCTGCAGAAATGGAAACAAATATTTTCTCCTAGAGAATACTGAACTGCATCTTCATCCACAGTATGTTAACGGTACATAGTTATCCATATAGTAGTGATTTTAAGATTAAGCTTTATAAATAAATTGAAAGCACATGTATTTACAGATCAAAATACACAGATACATGCCTGTGTCCTCTTGTATCAAATTTTCTGTTATAGAAGCCTTACATGGCATAATGCTTCAACAAACTTGATTTCTTTCCTACGTGGGCTATGGTTGTGGAGTGCTATTCTCTCCTATTACAAAATTGCACATGAAAGAGAGACACTACACCATTTTCCAGTGGTCTCACTTGGGCTGTGAACGAAATGTGGGTCTTCCAAGTAATGTGTTAGTGCTCTAAGTGCTTAGACAACCATTCTCAATCTGTGGAGTGTGAAACACCAGCCCTAGCAATCACAAAAATACTTTTCAAAAAATAAATAGAACGTAAGTGAGAAGTGTGACTATACTGACAGTGCTCATTACACTACAGTCACAAAAGGGTCATAAACGAAATTTGAAAAGCACCTCCATTGCATCCTCTGTCAAACCTCTGCAAAAAATAATAATAATTTTTAAAAAGCAGAGGTTTGTTAATTCTTATGAAATGTTATAACATTTCTGATTATGCTACTGCTTGGCATCTGTATTTTATCAGAATTTCCTGTATGAAAACACAGCAAGAGTTATGGTGGAATTAAAATGTATATCCCACTTTCATGTGGTATGTTATGTCACCAAGCACAGTCCCTACCTTCATTAACCTCCTTCCATTTATACTTTGACATTCTTCTGGAAGCCAGACCTGGGTCTCTATCTATGATGAGTTTCTTTTAATCTCTGAATGAAGAGGGTAAACTGGAACTCAGAGGTAAAAGTCTTCCCAACATCTCTCATTTATAGGATACTTCTAGGACCAAACAGGAGACAGGCTAAAGCAAATTCAATAAAAAATTCTCCACAAGAGCGTTCTGCCCTTGTTTGACTAGTCAAGAAAATGAAATTTTAAAAAAAACCCAAACTAAAAACAACCAAACTGAAAAACAACCAACCAAAAAACCAAAACGTGTAAGTAGAGGAAATAAGTAGAAGCTGAATAGAAAATGTCACACAGCATTTCAAAAATACTCAATTTTTTTACCAAGAACATACTGAATTTAAAATTTCTTCCAATCAAAAGATGAAAACCAGCCCAATTTTAATATGCTATCTGTCTTACCATTTCAAATTATTACAGCTGTAATTTCTTTTATTTCAACATAATACAGGAAGCTTTGTATTTTCCTGACGTTAATTGCCAGCAGAGAATAAAAGAAAGAATAAAATACATGTAGCAGACTGTTGTATAAGAAACATCTTGAGGTTATTATCATTATTAATAATAATAATAATAATAATAATATTCAGTGGTCCCTTATGGGTAAAGAGCAAAGAAAAGAGTAACAAAAAGCAAAAGCTAAAGCTAGGCCAAAGCTAAAGCTAAAGAAAAGAAAAGAAAATCTTAAAAGAACCCCCAACTTTTGTAGTCAGTTTACTTCATGATTCATTTAGCTAAAACAGCCCACTAAAATAGTGCACTCCTATCTTTTTAATATACCTTCTAAACCTTAAAATATATCTTGAATTATCAGTGCTTACTTATGTAAAAGCAACATAACCAGCAAGGTAATTTTTGTTTTAGAAAAATAACCAATTCCTCTCTGCCAGGAGAAGGGTGGGCACACCCAGTCCCGACATCCCAAGGAGGGGCAGCCCCGAGAGCTGGTTCATGAACTAAGGTCTCCCAACTGCACCGCTAAGAAAAACTGAATATCCTTTAAAAAGGAAACACAATTTATTTTTTATTTCGAGTAAATGAATTTTAGTGTTTAGTTCTACCAGAAAAACCTTCAGTCTATGAGTTTTACTAGCTGGAAATGTACCTCAGATTAGGTATTGACATGCCGCTGCTACTCATAAATCCCTTTATGTTCCAAGTACCTTTTGTTCCCATAAGGCCATAGTTCACAGCAACATGTTTTTGTTTCCTGGTATTTCATGTGCCTGTAAAGAAAAAATTGTTCAAGCAGCTGTAGACCTTAACACCCATTCTGCCTGACTAATACATATTTACTGATCTCTGCATGTATCAGTTCTATGTAGGTGAATCTCACAGCTAAAGTGCTGTGAGCTGAAGCAATGAATTACAATGGCAGGACTTAAAATAATCACAGCCAACTTTAATCCTGTGATTTAACCACTGCCTAGTTAAATCTAAATTGAGAGGTATCAGTTTGCAAATGCTGATTGGATTCATTTGACTGGGGTAGTCATTCATGTTTACATCTGCGAACCCCACTAATCTTAATAAGCTCTGCAGGCAAATACAAGGTGGTTGTGTGCATACTGTTTCTTGTTTGATTAGTACTATGTAATACTTAAAATGTTGTACATAAAGCTGCATGATTTTACTTTTCTGAGTTTACAGGAATTCTAATGCTCACAAAAAAGTATTAAAACAAGACTCCTAGAATCTCTGTCTTCCTATAAAAGATACACAAAGCCTTTTAATTTCTTGCCTGCTAACACATTTATGTCTTTCAACCCAAGATTGAGAGAGGGAAACTGCTGAGCTACCATAACTTCTCAGTTTGTTTCTTGTCAACCTGTCTATCCAAGTTCCAAATAAAACAAGCCATGGCTTTGTTAATACATGTACACATACCCTCTGTGACCTTGATAAACTTCACCAACTTTTTTCATAATAATACACTTGGCATCTGCGAGGAACAACTGAATACTGGCAGTCTGTCATGAACTTAATGGCGAAAAGCATTCTCATCTCTGGGAACAATTTTTTGAAAGATTTCTTTGATATATTGACACCTTGGATCACCAAGTGACTGAAATTCTTCTTTCAACAATGGTTCTCAACTCTCACATGTCTGTATAATACGAACGGAGCAAAAAGTAGGCTAATAGGCTGTGTGCATTGCAGTGCTGCCTCTCTCTTTGACATCAACTTCTTCTCGTCACATTGGAGCACTTAATGGGCAGCATTTTGTAGAATTCTAGCAGGCTAGGAAATAGAGATCACCTGATTATCAGGTTTGCTGTAAGATGAGTGGATGTTACTTGGCAGATTACTCAGAATGTGCACTCAACAGCAGTAACATAAATGTTCTTTAGCTGCATGATTTTTCCAATTTCAGACTTTGAATGCTCATTGCTTTCTTTTCATCATGAATTTTGCAGCATGCAAAAGCCAAAAAAATCTTTCTTCCTTTCAGCTGGTTAAGTTTTAAAAAAAAGTAAAATTCAAACATTCAGTAGCTTAAAAAGCACTTAAAAGAATTCAAGACTGATCATAATAGCATTATTTATACAAAAGATATTTGCAAAATATATTTTACTGTGACAAGAATGTCATGACTAAATGAGTGCATCCAGACTGAAATTATATTAACTGAATTTCTATTTTGCTACTTCTGCTGTTAAAGTAAAGTAGCTGTGAAACCTATAAACTTTCTAAAATAGTGTTTATGACAATAGACGGCAACTAAATGAATAGAACATGATCTGCACAGGTAGTATTCAAACATGACATGCCCAGAACTAAATTTTAGTCTGTTGTTAGAATAAGTTATAGTTTGAACTCAGATTTTAATAGATGATATTTATACTTGTTCAACCTGGTACATGTTCTTCCTTCAATTACTGTAGGAAAAGATTCAAAGATCTGATGATGTTAAAGATTATATTAGAAATCAATATGCTTTCCAAAAATGTGTATTACGAAATACCTCTTGACTAACTACACAGTAATATTATATATATACATAGATATATTATTATGGCATTATTACACATTCTGGCATTGTCCCACAGTATTTGAGTTGCAGTTAACAGCAGACTGAAATCTCAGATTCCCATGGTGATACAGACCCATACATTAAACTACTCCTTACTCTTATGTGCCAAAGCTGAACCACCCATTCTGCATTTCCAGTACCAGGACTTGCTTTTATTGTGGCATTCAAATATTAAGGCAGAGAACTGCACTTTCCCCAGAGTTCCTGACTACCTGTAATTCCTACAGCACTTGGAGGGCTTCTGGCAAAATTCTGGCTGTGGAACATCATCCCTTTCTCCCTGTGCACTCTTTTGTAGAAAAGCAGCAAACATCCACAAAATCCAGCACACTGGGATCTGCAAGTTGCTGATTTGAAATGCATTTTGATTTGAAAACACAAGAAAAAATTCTAATGTAAGAAGTCTCTCTTCTGAATTTTTCCTTCTCTAGAAATGGTGAGATGTTGCCTGACAAATTTCAATTGCCCCCTGTCGGAGACCGAACCACTCTCACAATCAACCATTTGCAAAAGCAGCGGGTGCTTTTCTGAGACCAGGTTTGCAAAGTAACTGTCCAGATGCAGAGGGAGTGAGCACCACCACCGGAGGCTGCAAGCTGGGTTTGGACCAGATAAGGGAGAAGGTCGATAAGATGTGGGAAGTGATGGTGGGATAGTGCTTTTTATCATGTAAATGTCCTCCCTTACACAACCCATCAGGTGAAGAATTCCCACTGGGGGAGATATCAGAAAATTCACATGTAAGCCTGAGGGTTTTCATCCCTTCTGATGGGGCATAACTGACCCAACCACACTGATGTGAGAGGCAGCTTCCATGTCTTACGAGGCCCCCCAAGCACCCCCAGACCCATTTCTGGGACTTTCCAGCAGACCGCATATGATTCACAGTGTTGCAACAGACAGTGTAGAACTCTCCTCCTGCCCAGAGGAAGAACCTGGACATTGCCAAGTGAATGTATATTAACCCATTGAAATCTATGTTCTGGGGGCTTCCCTGACCTCTAGCAGATCAGGACTGCGACCATCACTTCAACAAATGAACACTGAAATTGCAACAACCAAGTCTCATTAATGGATCCACAGGTGGTGGTATCTTTCCTCTCTGCTGTCTACTTTTATCCTTTCTTTCTCCTTCTTTTTTTCCTTTCCTTATATATTTTCTTAAGTGATATCTTTATACTTTGGTATTGCTATATTTCTGAAGGTAATAACAAAAACATCTATATTTTTATACTTTTATATTGCTATATTACTACAGATAATAATAACCAAAATGGCTACATACTTCCCATTGTAGCCAAATTGTTGAAAAGTAAAACATATATACATATACATATACATATACATATACATATACATATACATATACATATACATATACATATACATATACATACACATATACATGTATGAACACATATAGATATGTATAAACATGGATCATTCAGTGCAGTTGCACTCTAATCTGTCCCCAGGGATCTATAAAAAGAACCCTTCCTTAAGTTACCCCTTCCTTCAGGGGCGGGTCATAACCCTCCCTAAGAGACATTACTGGATTACAGCATTATAATGCTGTAGATTAAATAAAACTAAATTTTAATGGAGAAATTATCTTCTATCAAAAAAAAGATATTCTTAGGACACCAGCATGACAAATTCTAACCTGTATTCATCTGTTTTCATCTGTATTCATTATATACAATATGCAAGAACACAGATTTTTGAGTTCTTATCCCAACATTTACATAACAAAATCCTGTAGTACAACGGCCTAGTACAAAGCCTTCTCCTGTCCTCTGTGTGTCTCTACATCATTTGGCTTAGCAACTCTGCAGCCCACCCCTCCCTTCCTGGGATCCTCACAACAGATTTATCATTTTCCAACTCCAGTTTCAAGCCTATTTTACTTTTCTTCTCCTGATGACATAATGTTCAATGTTCAGTTACAGAGTTTCCTCCTTACATCACACTTGCTCCTAAGATTTCCTCCTCTAACAAAATCTCCTTGGTGATCCACAACCAACACAGTCTGCCTGCAGCATTTTGCTTTATTTCCTGCTATTTTCCAGTTTTATGGCTGCCACATCTATATTCCTCAGGCTAGATATGGCACAGTCAGCCCTACTGCCAGATTTAGCACATTGCGTGTCCAGTTCTCCAGGCCACCTTGGTCCTGCCTAATAGATGTACTTGAAATAGAAATAAGCAAGAAAAAAAAAAACATTGCAAAGTAAAAAATATTGTTATGACATTATGAAACGTTAGGAAATGCAATTAATGACAGCTACTTAAACTTTAGTTTGAAATAGAGCTTTGGTCAATGTCATTGGTTACCAAAAGTGATTGTTAAGCTGGTGAAATATACAATCAATAAATAACAACAGAAGTCAGTTCTGGAAATTCCTATGAACTTCCTCTCTGAGAAAAGTCTCATCCTAAACACAACAACTAAAAGGCATATATTCAGAGTCCTCCAAAAAGTGGTAAATGTAAAATTACTCTTATAATCACAAACCTTTATAGTGAGAACATATGAAAGACTATGACAAAACTCCACAAAAAATAGAAAGCAATATTCAACACAGCAGTATAAATAAAGCTGTTTAAATGGCATTTCATCAAAAGCAGGATTAGGGCCACGGCAAATTAGCATTTTCTTTTAGTAGCTTAGGGGAAAAAGCTTCTCACAAATGAAATATATGGGCAGCTGCAAATAAAAATAATAATAAAGCAGTCTATAGAGATTAAAACCAGGGCGTTGTTACAGTCTGTAATTTGATAACTCTAGGGAGCATATACATAAATATAAATGTGTTCTAATTAAGGGATCAAGGTTATGGTGAAATGATAAGCACATTTTACCAGCTTGTACAGAAGGTCATCATTCAGCCAGTAGTCCCCTCCACAACTGTCCAAACCAGCAACAGCTGCATTCATTGGAACCAAGAAGGTGGTGAAGCTTTAGCTTTGAATTTCTACATCTAAGAGCCAAATTAGGGGAAAGACAAGGAAATTAATTACTGTAGCTAAATATTCCATAATGGGTTGAGCTGTCTAGAAACTTCCCCATGGGATAGTTTTCCATCAGACAATGCCGTTTCTACAGTGTTAAAGCATTTTGCAGGAAAACATAGGTTTCATCCAAAAATGCAATGAATAATCACTGGCATATTCACCTTTCATAGTAGCATATTCAATTCAAAATGAAATTATATCAGAACACAATACTGATGCCCTTACCTGAGGTAAATATTTAAACTCAAAGAAACTAAACATTTTGATATGGTTAAAATTGGGTTTGGTACATATTATTTCATCCTGGAAATCAGAACTTTTCCATTCCTACTGAAGTAATTGCTCATCATGTCTCTTTCCAGGCAGCAAAAATCACTCATCAAGCTTGTAATATGGAATAGTAATTAAAATGGCCAATACAATGAAAGTTTTGTAAACAAAGGTGTATTTCTCACAGAGCAGGAACATAACAGGCATTTTCTAGAAGTGCTTGTGTAAAGATGTCATAAATGAACTGAGTTATCTCAGAGAGAACAGGAAACCACTGGGAACAGAGGGGGAAATTATGTTCCCTGAAGTTGTGTTAATGCTAGTCTAAAGCCCTTACCTTGCCTACCTGGTTGTATCAGAATGCACAGGAAAATTGAGAGAAAAGAAGCAGAATTTCCTCCAAACCAAGAGAAAGTTGACTGAGATGGGCAATGTGTCAGTATTAACACACAAATCACCCAGTCTGTGCATGTACGGGGGAAAGAAGCTCAGTGACAGTCATTTGCCCGTTCCAAAGGGCAGGGTGACCTACAGCAAGGAACAAAATGTTAGAAACTCTAGGAAAAGACTGTATCTGACTTAATGGCATTGTACGCTGATTTGTTTGGGTTTTTTTTTTTTTCTGTACTAGAAATGTTTACCCAAGTCCTTCACTGTGATTAGTTCAAGAGAAAGCAAAACAAGAGAGAACTGGAGAGTAAAATGTCCTACAAAGAACTATCAGAAAACAACAGTAAGGAAACAAATTTGTACTGGAAAGCTGCAGATACTGTACAAGAAAGTAATGGTTGATTTGAAAATGACAGCAATGTTAATTGTCAGGAATGAATATAAATGAATTCTCATTTTCATCCACTGGTTTTTTTCTGTTACCGAGATAGAGATGGTAATATAGGAGAAGGAAGGTAGAGAATGGAATTATATACACACTGCTGTAGGAAATATGTAAATAACATTCTGATATTTCTTGAATTATTGTCATAAGATTTAATGCAGTGATAAATGAGCGATAATCTCAGAGAAAAAGAGGATATCAGAGACTTCAAGAAGAAGAAAAAAATACCATGCAAGTGGGAGCTGGGGAGCAGAGACATAAAGTCAATACAGAAAGTAGTGTCAGAGGAGTTTTCCTGATGAAAGGATAGGAGTGCAAAGTTACATTGAAGGACATAAGCCATTAGAAGAGGCTAGGTAAATAAGCTACTGTAGCTCATAGTCTTTCATGTATAATTCACATAAAAGTTGTTTGGTGCTCAGACACTGTAACATGGTAATATTGATAAAATATGAAGGAGTATCAAGTAAAAATTCAAATATTAATTGACTGTCCTAACCTATTAAGGTACTACGCATACATATGACCATCTGAGTTACTCTTGATGTGAATTTAGGTAAGACCCAGGGACTGCCTTAAAGAAGTTCTTGGAGCAAGTTGTGCAGTTCCATAATCCCTGCTGCCAGGGAGACTGGGAATTGTGGGATCTGTGCCTCTGTGCAGAAGACAGTTTCTGACATCATTTAGAGTCACTTCAGAGGCCCAGTCTTATTTCTTTCTGTTCCAAAGCAAGCAGTTATGCAATGGCACGTCTGTGTGTAAACACTCACACAGCACAATTGATTAAAAGTCAGGTTGATGCTTTGAGTTTGCTGAAGGGTCAATTTGAGTTATAAATCCACCTTCATTTTTGTACCCGCTGTAGAAATCACAGAACTGATATCCCAAAGCGGCTGCATGGTTTTACTCACATGACATGTCTTTTCTGCCCGGGGATGGCTCCCTTGTCAGCAGGCCTGTACAGGTTGCTTTGCATCACTGTGACCCTAAAGTACACTAAAAAGCTGGGGTGAGTATTTCACCCACCAGTGCTTCCTGTGTTCTTTGGAGCTGCTGGTCATTGTCTTAAATCCCTGTCTATTTTCAGGAAATCATTGCTGAGAATTCTGGGGTTTCATTTTTTTCTACTGATATGCCCACGTTGTATGTTGGTATATTTCCATACTTCTTTGTTCCTGCCCTAAAACCTTTTTGTTAAATCTAATAATTGGATTATATATGGAAATGTACATGAAAGTACTCATAAATTCCTTATAATCAAGATTCCAAGAAGAATATTTGAAATGTATGGTCATAATAATTTTAAAAAATAAAATGGACAAAATATAAAAACCAATGTAAAGCTATAAATTAAAAAATTTTTTCAAGTTATGTTTCATTTTTTGCAGACTAGGGTCACACTTCTGATGCTTTCCTATTAACATGCAAGCTAATTAAAATTTGACTTCTCCATCTCTCTTTTAAAAAATCTTTTCTGCTTCCGTAAAAATGCAAACTAACAATGAAAGCAAAAAACAAAGTTGCAAAGTTATAAGAAAAATGAAGCCCCTTCCATGCTAGTGAAAAAAAGAATGTGAATCAATCATATTGCTTTATTTAGGCCTGTTACTGTAAATTTCATTCATGCTCAGCTTTTATATTTAGTTCTACATTTATGTTAACATGTTTTGTCATAAGGTCTAGATACATATATATAGACATAAGTATGTCACACACATATATAAATGTATACAACTGTATTTATAGGTATAAGTACAAATGTGCTTATAGGAGCCTCCTTTTCAAGTACATATTATGACTTATGGTTTTATATTCAGATTTAAGGAAATTCACTTTAATAGAACATAACATGGCCAGGTAAAAAAAATCATTTCCTATCTTCATGTTTGCTCCCCTCATTCCTTTCAAAATTTAAGGGGGAAGATGCAATTATGAGATGTCAGCCATGCCGTGTTTTCTTATTAATTTCTCTCTTGGGCCTGCATAGCCAGGTTTCGGTAGTGGGGGTTTTCACAGGGATGACTTCTGTGAGAACCTATGGAAGTCTCCCCCATGTCCAACAGAAGCAGTGCAGCTGTTTCCAGGATGGCCGTGCTGGCTAAGGCTGAGCCCATCAGCAACAGTGAAAGCAATGTCTCTGTGATAACAGATTTAAAAAGAAAAAAAATGTTGCTGCACAGAAGCATCCAGAGAAGGGAGAATTGGACTACATGAGAGAAACACCCCTGCAGACAGCAAGACCGGTGAAGCAGCAGGGGAAGGAGGTGCCCAAGGTGCCAGAGCAGAGATTCCCCCGCAGTCTGTGGTGAAGACCATGAAAAGGCACGAAAGGTGTAAAATACTCCCTCTTCCTGGCTTCATTTTTACAGAACTCAGAATTCTGAGTTTCTCAGCCTCGCCTTGGATACAGTAAGGAAAAGTAAGGAAAGAAGCAGCTACATGAAACACCATGAGGAGTCAAACTTGCAGTCAAGTTAATAGAATTCAGACTTCAACATGCATTTCAAAGCACAACAAAAGGGATCACGCTGAAATTTTTTAAATGGTATTTCAAAATAATACTTTAATATGTTAAGGCTCTTCTGTTGAAGCACTTGTTTAGACTAGATTTTCTTTCTAACACAGCCACAGAGATAAAGGACCTGATTTTAAGTTTCAATATACTTTGAAGCACACCGATTCTATGCAAAAGCCAGGATCTGAGGATAAATGAAAGCATTGATTCATGCAGGGCCAGAAGGACAAAGGAAACAACCCCCTCCTTCCCTTAGGACCTTTGTCTGGATATAAGTGAAGATTTGGCACATCTCTTCAAGTTTCCTCCATGTCAGACAGCTGTCAGAGCAATATTTCCGAACCCGAGACAAATGCCTGGGAGCAGCGCTCTACTAGGCAGTGGCCCCTTCACTCCTCTGCCTGCCCAGGGCCTCCCCAGTGTCCCTGCAAGGCGCCACAGCCCAGGCTGCTCTGCTACCCTGGTCTTTCCAAAGCTCTCCTGCAGAGCTTGTGTCTTCTGTCCATACCAGATTTTCACCCTGGAACAATTTGAGGCTGTCTCAGGGACTCCATGGACAAAGGGCTGCTTCCCCTTCATTAAGGAACCATGGAAACCCTCTCTTATCTTTCAGGAAATGTGTGCTTTTGGTAGGCTAAACTTATCACTGTTATCTACCTTCTCTCTTAGCATATTTTTCTCTTCAAGGTGTACTTTGTCCCTCGAAAGGTATTTTTATTTATTTAGTAATACAGTAATCTGAAATAATTTTGGGAATTAATTAACAAGATGTAAATAAAATAACAAAGGAAGCTACCTCCTCTGAGGCTCACTGCCTCTTAAGAAGTTTTTTTTCTTACAAAAAAAGGGAACAGTAAACAAACCACAAATTCCAGTCAAGTTCTGTTTATATCTTTGGTAGATAACTCTGTATATGTTTTGTTATATTTTGCAGGTAAGACAAAAGTTATCTTCATTAACTTCATGAAGCTTAATTTCTCAATGAAAAAGCCTAGGGTATTCAATGTGTGTTAAATGAGAAAGTCATTTTCCAGCTGTATTATTTTGATTTACTAACTGATGTTACAAAGTAAGTTACTGCATTTATTAGCATCTAAGGCACCACATTACTGTAAATATGCACCTGTATAAATGTTTTGCAGAGTCACCACTCTGCCCCAGAACCCACCTGGCAGCATGGCATAGGCCTTTCCCTACGCCTTGTCTTCACCACAGCCCCTAAGAGCAGGTAAAACCATATGGCATCAACATTCATCGGGGTCAGGTCAGGCACCACATGTGCACTGTGCTCATTTCTCCAATTATTCCCCTCTACTTTGGAGACAGAGGGCATTGCAACTCTCCCTGCCCTTGTTTCTGAGGGAAAGCCTGAACATGTCATACCTGTGCAAAAAAGATTCAGAGATCACAGAATTATGGAACGTTAAGGGCTGGACTGGACAGTAAAGATCATCTAATCCCAGCCCCTACTGCCACAGGCAGGGACACCTCCCACTAGACCAGGCTGCTCAAGGCCTTAGCCAAACTGGCCTTGAACACTTCCTGGGATGCACCACACACAGCTTCTCTGGACAACCTGTTTCAGTGTCTCACCATCCTCACAGTAAAGAATTTCTTCCTAATATCTAAGCTAAATTTTCCCTCTTTCAATCTGTACCCATTACTCCTTGTCCTGTCATTACAGTTCCTGACGAAGAGTCCCTCTCCAGCTTCCCTGCAGGCCCCTGCAGATACAGCAAGGTTGCCATGAGGTCTCCATGCAACCTTCCCTCCTCCAGGCTCAACAGCCCCAACTCTCTCAGCCTGGCTTTGTAGGGGATGTGCTCCAGTCCCCTTATCAATGGATTTGCTCCAACAGTTCCATGTCCTTCTCATGTAGGGACACCAGAACTGGACACAGCTCTGCAGGTGGGGTCTCACCAGAGCAAAGAAGAGAAGGACAATCACCTCCTTTGATCTGCTGGCCACACTGCTTTTGATGTGTTTACAAAGAGCAGTTACCCATAAATTTTATTTATTTATATTAAAGACCCATAAATTCTTCAAATTTATCACTGGATGGAATTCCTCCTTTATGTTTCGCTGACTATGTTCAGGACTAATATATTAAGTAGTCCATTTTCATCTGCATAATCCTCCTTGCCTTTTTGTTATTAATGCTCATTCTAAAAATATACATGTTCCAACTATTTCAAAATTCAGTGAAAATGGACCAGGCAGCTCTTTTGGAATGTCCTGCAAATTAGTCAGTCTTGGTGAAATAAAATTTGGTTGATGTAGATTCAAAGTACACACTCTTCAAAGAGTTTTAGGTTACTAGCAATGATTTATAGGTTACTAGAAGGCTAGAAGTATATCACTGATACATTCTTATTCTTTTTCTAACATCTTAAAAAAGATACATTCACTGAAAACTTTTGCCTTTTTTGCAGAACTCCCTGAGAGCACAAAACTGGTCATGCTGTCTGAGCTTATCAAATCCAATCCCATTATTAAGGCAAATACATCACAATCTTACATAACAGTTTTTCCACACTGTTGCCCAGATTTTTTGTAGACATTTGCTGTTTATGCTGTTTCTTTTGACCTTCATTTCTCTACTTTTTCTTTTCTTCTTTCCTTTCTTGGCTTCTGGTCCTTTCCTGTTTTGATAGTCATTTTCTCTTTGTTGATCAGTTTCTGGAAGTTTCATCCTCTCCCTCTCCTATTTGTTTACAGCCACCTAATTTTTTGTTCCTGCTAGTTTCTTCTCCCTTGATACTTTCTTCCCTCTGTAAGATGGGATGAGGTGTAAGATGTAAGAGTCTTGCTGGCTTCAGTCTTTGACTTTTTCCCTGGCAAATGGCCAAAGAGGGTTGGGAGTTTCGTGCCCTCTTGTTTACAGTATTACAAGTGGAAGACTATTGCATGAGTTCCAGATGATTCCAAGAAAGAAATCCCTATAAAAACAAACAAAAATATGAGCTCAGATTCTTTGGCTTCCCCTAAGTAATATATTTCTAATGTTTAAACGAAGTAATATCACCTCAAACTTGGTTACGTACAGTGTAAGCACTGAAGAGTCTTTTAATAGCAAGCTCCCTTCCCCTTTCCCTGAAGATTTTAAAGGTTCTCAACTGTTATTAATTATATCTGTAGGCTGAACACTTTTTCATATTAATTAATCTGCTCAATTTCATTCTCACATAATTTTACTCTGAAAGAATATAAATATTCAAACATTAATAAATAGAGTCTAGCTGGTGTTATTAGAGAAATTTAACATCTATCTTCTTTGTTGTTGTTGTTTGGGAGTAGGCTGGGCATGAAGATTTAGTTTGCAAGTCTGTCATATTTCTGCTAATGTAAAATGATAGAGTCTTTCATAATCCCGCCAAAACATAAATTCTTTAGCCTATTGAAGACTAGAAGTTGCCTCTGTATAAAAATGACAAAATATATCCCACCAAAATTGACAGAACAGCTATAATGCAAAGGAGATGTGGCTTGATTAGAGCTCTCTCTATAGCTCGACTAAGCTTGCCAGTGCAATTGTAATTATTTTTCCCTATTAAATCCACTTTCACCTATTACCTATTGCTATCGCTATATGTCACATCAGAAAAGTACTCTCTTCAGGAAGGCATTGCCACTTTTAACAAAAAAAGTTACCATGCGACCACGCACTCCTTCTTATCATCAGAATTTCTGCCAATGAGTTAAATCAAAAATTGTTACTCTGCAGAGCACTGCATCCAGCTGTAAAACGGGAATGTTTAATGTAAGGAATGTGGAAATATCCATTTTCTGACTATTAGAAGTGGTAGACTTTGCAGTCCAGAGAAATCTACAACTACCTTTGAAAGAAAAAAGTGTTTGTTTATCTTTTTTTCTGACTCATCTTTTCTCATTCATCATATGGAAGCTGATTAACTTTCTGTTAATTTAGTGAGCCCATTTCAAAATCCAGGATATCCCTGCCTTTTTTCAAATTGCAAATGATTTAGGGAAAAATTACAAAGAATATGCAGAAAAATTGATTACAAAATGTCTAGGAGTCCCTGTTCGTCCCTCTTTGGTGTCTAATTCTGGTGGTCTGTAACAGTTTCCGTCAATCTGCCTGAACTAACTAACAGCAACTGATTCCTGTGCTTGATATGGCAACAGCCTGAAAACTTAGCTTCTCTTTTGACTTCTTTGTCATTTTGCCTACTAAACCTAAGAAAATGCCAGGCTCCATGTGCACAGAAAGCACTTGACAACAAACCAGTTGACTGACTCAGTGGATTCTTCATGCATCTGTACACACTCTTTCTTACCTCAGTTGTAATACCTTTGGGACAACAGTCAGCTTTCTGCCCCAGATTTGGAGACGCTGTTTTTTCTAGGTAGAACAGAGAATATAGCAATAGCTATAATACATTGTCAGCCCAACCTCAGAGACCATCAGAAGTCCTGTTACGAATGAATGTTCCAAACTAGACACAGTATAAATTACAGAACAATAAACTGAGCAGTACAGTAAGCTATGCATAAGTAGGAGATAATAATTACCACTACAACTCAGATAAAATTATTCTGAATAAGAGCATAAATATACCAAGTAATTTTCCAGTCATTACTGCTCATGAAATATATGCTGGAAATGAGAAGTTTTAATCACAAAAAGAAAGCAGGGAAGAAGCATTGTCATGGAGTCTCACACTCAGTGATAATATTTACTCAGCAAGGAAGATAAGACAAGAATGAGAAACAGAAAATAACATGTGAAGGAAAAACATTATAAAAATAAATTATCTATGGTGCTGTGGGATCACCTGATATTAGACTCACAAGGGTACTGCTTGTTATACAACTCGGGATTTTTCAGAAACGGCACAGGTGAAATGCCTTTAAAATACCATGTTCTTACCAAAATCCAGGCACCTTTACCTACCCCATTCTCCTGTGTTATCCTGGCCTTCTGAATCCATGTTGTTGATTCCAGGGAAGAGACAGTGTCATGTGTTTATGTGCACATAAACACCAGGTAAGTGACTCGTGTTGGAGCTGCTTCCCTGTGTGATCAGTTGTCCTGCAGACCACCCAGGGGTCTCCCCTCTGCTCCCTCAGCAGCACAGGAGAGACACATTTGCCATTTCAGGTTGTATCTCCTCATCAAACATTTTTCCTTCCCAGAAAAAGGCAAGGCCTGATCTCATGTGTTTTGTGGGCTGTGTTCAGTACACAGACGGACAGTGAGGCCATGTTAGACTCAACCAAACGTCAGGGAAATCCTTTAGGAAGCGCAAGCCCAGCTGGAGAAGGGGGTTTTAAAATTAAAGTCTTGTTAAATATTAGAACATAACATATGCCAGAACGTTTCAATCCAAATGATTAATGCTTTAGATATTGTCAGACTGTCTTTGTTGATGAATAATGAAATGAAAACCATGTTTGTTCGCATTGATCGTATATGTCAAAAAAAATTAAATTATTTGACAGATGCTATTCAGGTTTCACTGAGTGTTATATTATCAGTCATTTAATGAAGGACAATTCTAGGCTTTTGCAGTTAGAAGAATAATAGTCTGATTAACATCAACTATAAAGAAATATAATAGCATATATAAAATATAATGCTAAACGTTGCATAACAAAAAATCAGTATTTTATTGAAGGAGAACTGAATAAAAAGTCTGGGAATGCTGCAAAGTAAATAAATAAAGACCAATATGACATTTGTTAATACAGTTTTGTAACTATTTGCATTCCACACACTTTTTTTTTGTTCGTTTTTATCAATTCAATTACCTTGCACATGCCTGACAGCAGAACCTGGAAACTGAAATCACTTTCCAGCACCAAATGATGCCTGGAGAAATAAAAGAAGGCTTTGCCTGATACAGAAAGTTTCAAACTACTGAATGACTAATAACTACGTGTTCTGGTATGAAGCTCAGACAGGTTAAATGAATAGATTTTTCAGAGACTATCAACAGTCAGTATTAACAGTGGAAGTAATGAAGTTCCCAATAAACAGATTTCATACTACCAGCATTAAGAATTTTTTACCCAAACATCCATGACCGTGTATGGATATATGTTTGACTTCAGCTTCCAGTGCTCACAGTCTAAAATTCCTTTTTCCAAATTAAAGTCCATTTTATTATGGAATGCATTTCCCATACCTAAGATTCACACAAAACTTGTGAATTCTGGTAAGACTTTGTCAAGATAATTCATAGATGCCACAGTGAAACTGTGTCCTTCTGCAGCCAATAACATTGAAAAATTGGGATTCAGTATTTTTTAAAGAGATATGAATGCTTTGAGAACACCTGTAACAAAGCAACTGAGCCCAGAACTCAGTAAAATTATTTCAGTCGCAGCTGCCTACTCCAGTTTAAGTTTAAAGTAGCAGTAAGAATATATCACTTATAAAGGAGGCTAAGTAGACCAAACAGTAATTTTTTAAGCATCTTGCAAAGATTCCACTAAAACCTAGAAACTCTACTAATATAATCCACATTCTTTTCACGTTCATCTTTTCCCAGTCGTATTTTGCACTTACCATATTACAGTATGTTTTAACACAAAAGATAGGTGGGGTTTAGCTGCACAGAAAGCATCAAATGATAATTATCATCTTATTATTTTCACTTAGTATCATTAGTTTCACGTTCACTAAATTCAATGTGGAAAGAAAACCACTCATAGAATCAAAAAATCGTTAATCCATGCTGCTTTTGATAATTTCTTACTGTTATTACTTTGCAATGTGAAACCCCTCAGGGGAAGAGAAAACTGATAGATGTAATAAAAAAGACTACTTTGTCAAATATATTACTAAATTGCATGAAAACTCAGCATACATAGATTAGTATTTCCAGATGTTTCAAAATCCAGAGTAATTGCAAGACAAACTAAGTGTGTATGCTGCAGCTGAACACCATACTTTTTCACTGGTATGAATAGAAGGGCCAAAAAGAGCAGAAAATGCAACTGATATTCAAGACCTGGGAAGCAATTAAAAGCCTAAGAAGGAAGCCATTACATACACTGAAATGCCAAATATTATTTTGCAGTTAGAATTTCATCACCTTTAGCTGCTACATCTAGATTTCTGTGAAGGTCTAAAAAGAATTGAGATGCAGAAACTTGCGGATGAAGGCATAGTAGGATTTCTGAGTTTCTCTGAGTTACGCTGACTTTGAAAATTTCTACTTCTAATCCATCTGTGGTTTTAAATCTACAGTTATTACCAGAGAGAGCAAGCACTAGAAGACAGTGAAACACAGGGAAGAAAGAGCTGGAACTTAAAACATAGAAGTACAATAGCAGTGCCATTAAACTTGGTGACTAAACCCTGTTCAGAGCATCCCAACCAGTACATGCATTGACAGAGCTTCTTCTGCTGCTGTAAAAAAACTGTATCTTAAATAAAAAGACCTTGCTATTATTTACAAATACCACACAGTAGTAGCTGATTTACTGCAGACAGTTCTTATTTCAAATAGCACAAAACTAAAAGAACCTAGATACGATTTTATGCTGTCAGCAAGTATTGAGTCTTGAAGTAGTCACCACACTTTGTGAACACGTGCATTTTCACACGCTCTTGGACCTTTATTTGCAGCATAAACTGTTCTTTTCTATTATCAAGGATTTTTTCCTCCCAAACTGCTTGAGGTCACTACAAGAAATTTTGTGATCTGGGAGAGCTAACATAGCACCCGTAGGTGCACAAGAACACTTATTTTGCCTGTCCCTGTGTGTGTAAAGCTCTGCATCCCTTTTGAGCCTGTGTCCCTCTTCTCTGTCTTCTCTTCTGCATTTGTCTTAGGTGATTATAGGGCATGGGTTGCAAAGATTTGGAGATGGTATTAATCTGTGTCAACTGGTGATCTTCAGGGCACAAAAACACTGGGACTGATTTTTAAGCCTGAGACTAAGCAATGAACTTTTTTTAATGGAGAAGTTGCATTGAAAACCTTCAGAAATATAGGAAGATTAAAATTTTAACTATTCTATTATCATGATACATTTTTTAAGTCTGGTCACATACATCTAGAGGCGGTTTTGCACAGAAATGAGGAAGAGACGAAAAATAAAGCACTATCATTAAAACCAGAACCCTCAGCTATATCAGCTCACACAAAAAAAGGACTCTAAAGTACCTTTCTGAACCCAGAATCCAGTGAAATTATTTCATTTGCAGCTGCCTACTCCACCTTAAATTTAATGAAATAAAATTAATAGTTGAATTAACATCATGTTCCTTAAGATTTCCTTATTACATTCACAGTGTTTCAGAATTATCCAGATTATTTCATGAATCTAAAGTATGAAATATATAAAAACATACTTTCCTTTAGAAAAACAGCCAGTGAAGAAATTTGTGCAGAAAAACACAGCTTGAAACAGCACTTGCTGCTACTTCTGATTTGTAGACATTAGAACTCCAAATAAGAGAGAATTACCAAAATTGTATATTCTGAAACTAAATTCTAAATTTAAATGCAGACAATTATTAGGGCATATTTTAGAAAATTAATTAGTGCACAGATCAGTAGTGATAGTTTATGACAAAGAAAAAAACACAAACACAATAAACATCATCTTTATATGACCAAAAGTAATTGGGATCAGAAAGCTACACACACACAGAAAAAATTAACAGCTTCAAAGTCACCTAATTTTCTACTTAGCAAATATTATACAATTACTCTGTAATATTAAAAAGATAAATTAAATTATGCATTGACATTCAAAATTATTCTACAGAATAACTGTAATACTCTTCTTTTGTGATATAGTTTAATGGAGGCTACATGACATAATTAGTCATAGAAACATTGAGAACGCTAATTTCATCAAAAGCTAATTTAAATTTTTTTGTGTTTGTGTGCCTTGAAACTGTGGACTGTTTGTTAATTAGCTACCAACTTTTCCCAAGCAGGTATAAGTGGGTTTGCTTCTGATTAATTATTGGTTTCTAAAACTGAATTTTTCCTAGAAAGGCACAGTCACACAGGTAATAATTCCATTTCTATTATCTGCATGAGTTGAATTGTCAGAGAGATGGCACAAACTCTCAGAAAGTAATGATAAGATGAAATGTGCAGGTAAAACAGTAGTTCCATATTTCCATGTGTTTACATTAAAGAATTATTTGTATCTCACAGCAATGTCTCCTACAGCAATGCAGAAAACATTTAATTAAATTATCTCTTTACTTGCACTGTATTGCAATTACAATATTGCATACGGTTGTACTGTTTGTGCTTGTCAGATGTGGTCAGCAAGTATCTTAAATTTTAAAATTGGTTGAAATGGGGTTATATCTCTCAGATGTGATGCTGATATCAGGTACAAATTATAATAAGCATCAGAACTAGAATCATATGAGCACTGTGCCAAGGACTTCACCCAGAACAAATTCATTGAGATCAGAACTCCATCCAGGTCTCGGAGTTGAAGCTAGTTGTTCTTAACTTTGGGAACAGGAAAACACTGAACAAATTGCTTCAGAATCTACTTGGTTTTTCTTTTTAAATACATGAAATACTGATTAAAATTTTCCAGGTCTACTTCATCCAAAGTAGCTACTGGCATTTCCAGTAGGTTTGAGTAGTCAGATTTAATTGCAGGTATAAATATAGAATCACAATTCTTTTGGGTCTGATCTTTCAAATCACCATTTCATCACCTGCATCATCACAGCTGAGCATTTTCCAAGTGAGAAAGATCATACTGTATAAAGGCAAAAAGAATTGTGCAGTGCTACATAATTCTAGCACCAGTAACCAAATAAGCATAGTTGTTAAAATTGTAAGCACAATGCTGACAGCTGACTGACAGCAGCTACTGATCATTTAGCACATGATGTTGTTGTTAGATGCCTAAAGGAAGAAAACCACCAAATATAATGAACAGACATAAAAAAACCAGTCAATATTAACAAGCATTGTGAAATAAATAGTAAATACCTGCAGGCAACAACTTGAAATTGAATTACTGTAAGGAGAATGGCTAAAACGTAAACCCGCTGAAGGCATGGTTACTGCTGAAGTGCAGCAAGTGCAGCAGGATGCTGCACACCAGCTGTGGGCACCACTCCGAGTGCGCCTGTCCGCGCCAGCCAGGCCACTGCGGGGGCTGTGGGCAGCACGGTCACTGTGTACACAGCCACACTGCTCTGCTGAAGAGGAAGTGGAGACTGTGTAGTATCAGCTGACTGAGATAAAAATAGCGTGTGCTGTCAGCAACCTTCACCACCAACGCTGCGCAACACAGAGCTTTTTGGCCACATGTTTGGCACCACATCAATCCCTCCTCACTGAGTTCCCAGTCACCATGCTGAAATGAGTGCTCCTTCCCACATGCAGGCTACCAGCATAATGCTGCTAGATTGGTCATTGCACTTGGCCTCACATGTAGATATGATGGATAAGGGTAAATGGTTCCTAACACTCAATCTGACTACAAGATTGCTCAGAAATATGACAGTGAAAAATAAGGCATTTCTGGGGAATCTAGGGGGGGGTTGTGGCAACTCCTGCAGAACAGCATACTTAAATATGTCAGTCTGAAGAATTATAACAGATTTTTGGTGTGATGTAGCTGCTAAGGTTGTATAATGGCTAACGAACACCAGAAGTGCATCGATCAACTTGCTGACAGGCATATAAGTGAGACAGCACTAGCAGCAGGCAGAGATTATGACAGTGTAGTGGTAATTACACCACACTAGGCAGCAAAAAAACCTGAGGAGAAGCTGATAGACACTTGACTGGAGTGACTGGCCTTCACTATTGACATCTGATTCTTAGGGTCTGTAACTGGATTTGAGAAGTCTATTCTATTTTATACAGGAAAGCTGCTTTCAAGAGTTGGTGACCCATTTTTCTTCTCATCATCTCACCATGACTTTTCAGAGTCTGCCGATGTTATACATTTACTATGCTCAGCTACTATGACACCCTTGCTCTAATACAGAAATTTGAAGATTGCCTTGTCTTGTCCCATAGCTTCCAAATCTGGAGAGAAGCAAACAAGATTTGCAGGGGTCCCAACCCAGAGAAGCATTATGAATATCAGTTTAGACTATTGCTTTAATTTAAGGACAAAAGAATTAGCTTTGATGAAATATCTCCCTTTTTCTCATTTTGTCAGCTTTTTAGTTGACTCTTTCCCATGTGCAGACCTGATCCTTCATGCTGCATGACCAGAACAAAACTGAATAGTAAATCTCTAAACACTCTACTTGTGGAGGAAGAATGAAGTAAGAACTTGCTCTGAGTTATGTTACTGGCTCAGGTTCAGCTGCCAAGAATGAATTGGGAAGGTGTTCATTTCACAGTAAGTAAAGGAAATTAAAGAAGAAATCTGCTAAAACCACGAAGGAAATAATTTATGCTCTGCTAATCTGATTTGAAGAACTGTACACAGGCACACCAGCTGAAGAGGAAAGAAATTGCACAAAAATTCAGCCACTAAAATTGAAGTCCAAGTTGTAGATGAGGCCAAGAAAGGTAACCCAAGGAGAGATATAGATGGCCCAGCCTCTCTCAGTTACTGTTTGACAACTCTTTCTAAAGGGTTTTGTACCACTTTGAAGTCTTGTTCATTCATTCTTAATTCAGTGTTTAATAAGCAGATAGGTCAGAAAAATTGACTGACTGTTCTGGGGTGACTGTATGATACTGTATTCCCTATCGTCTGCCCTATGCCAGACATGAATCCTGTGCCCTTCTGTGTCTTTAAGCTGTTTCTCAGGAGAGGAGGGAGAGAAGCCAGGCGGATTTTTCAGAGCAGTTTGTGCTCAAGGACACACACTCCCCTGCGTTCCAGCAGCGGAGCAGAGGAAGCACCTTTCTGCTTTTAGCCAGCTCTCGGCTTCTGCAGCAAGAAGAAGAGAGGGAAGAGGAAGGGTGTTACATTCCTTTTGGATTTTAGCTAGCTTCTTGTTTGTTAGTGTAGTGGGTTGAACCTGACTTGATGGACAGACTTTTAGACCAGTAACGCTTCTCACGATTTACATATTTAAACGGTGCAGAAGGGCAGGAATTTCTTTTTTGTTCCAGCTCGCCTACCGGAAAGTGGCGAGGCCTCTGAGCCTCTGGGTTCCAGCCCGGTCCGGGCCCTTCCCCCTTTTCCCCCCTCCTCCTTCCCCCAGTGGCAACGGCTGCAGGTCAAGCCGACAGGAAAAGCATTCCGGAGCTGCGGGCAGCTGAGAAACAGCCATGGACTGCTGTACAGCTAAAAACTACCTGGCATGGCTTCTGGAGACCCATGGTTTCCCTGTCCTCCCCACGCGGCCCCATGCAGACCTGGCGGAAGCTAGCAAAGCTCTCTGCAGCCAACACAGCTCATCTAGAACTGAAGAAGACACTGTTATGGGGGGCTGGCTTTTGAAGGCTGGTTGCAAGTTACCAAGTTAATGAGTTATTATGTTGGGGCTGAGTTTCACAATTGGATAAGTAGTTAGTTAATATTAATTGTGGTTTAATGTGTGCTGATGTACGGGTGTAATGCCCTGATGTAACCACTAGGTGGGGGTAATATGAGAGTACTAATGGAAGGACTTTTCTAGAACATTATCACCCAGCCGTTCCTCCCATCCACCCAGCGGTCCCTCCTGTCCGCTCAGCAGTCCCTTCTCTCTCTCCCCCACCCCTTTCTCTTGTCCCTCCTGTGACTCTGCCTCCTCCCCCAGGACTCCCACCCATACCCCAAATTCCTTCTGAGACACTATCTTTGAGTGAAAGGAGTGTGCAGGAAAAAGTGGATCCTCAGAATTCCCCGAGCAAAACTGTAAAACCCTCTTGTGATTGCAATTGTGGTACGAGGGTTAACCAAAGGGAGACACCCATGACAACAGGTCGTCATAGTTACAACACGCGGTTTAAGGCTGGAAGGTGTGTAAATGAAGGTGAAAGGGTGGAAAGCCTGTTCCCGTTGAGAGAGGTCCCTATGGGAGGAGCAAGAGGGGGAATCGGTTTTGTCAATGCTCCTCTGACAGCCTCTGAGGTGAGGAATTTCAAGAAGGAAATCAAGAGCTTGTTGGAAGATCCTATGGGGGTGGCCAACCAGGTAGACCAATTCCTAGGCCCAAGCATATACACCTGGGAAGAACTCGATTCATTATTAGGCATTCTTTTCTCTCCCGAAGAAATCCAGCTAATAAGAACAGCAGGTATGAGAATATGGGAGAGGGAGAATAGACCTGGCTCCCCCGGGGAAGAGAAGATGCCTTTGAATTTACCTAACCGGGACCTTAATGATGAAGTAGGGCGAAGGAATACAAAGGATTATAGAGCATTGATTGTGAAGGGCATTCGGGAGTTGGTCCCAAGGAGCAGCAATGCTAGATTGGCCTTTGATGGCCAGCAAGAGAAGGATGAAACACTGAGCACGTGGCTAGCAGACTTAAGCGTAACTTCCAGCTGTATTCCAGTGTGGACCCTGAAAGTCCTGAGGGACAGGTGTTAGTGAAGGTACAATTTGTAACAAGGTCATGGCATGACATTAGAAGGAAGTTGGAAAGAATGGAAGGTTGGCAGGAGAAGGGGTTGAATGAGTTATTAGTTACTGCAGGAAGCACAGAGAGTATATTTGAGGAGAGAGGAAGAGAAGATAAACTCAAAGGCGAAGAAGATGATAGCTATGGCTCGAGAAAGTAGAGATGGTGAGAGAGTGGAATCAGAGGTGATGGGAGAAAGTGAAAGGAGAAGGGCTTGGGGTGTTCACAGAGGGATCTTGGAGGGGACATGTTATTATTGTGGAGAGAAAGGTCATTTTAGAAGAGATGGTAAGAGGTGGAAGAAGGATGAGAGGCTTTATAAGGAATCTCAAAGTGGAAAAATTGAAGAATAGGGGTGTCAGGGGCTCTATCCCCTGGGGAAACCTTATCTATGGATAATAGAGCCCTTGATAAATTTGGAAGTTGGTCCCCAGGGGGAGGAATTTGAATTCTTAGTTGATACTGGGGATGATCGATCATGCATTTCAAAATTTCCAAAGGGTGTAAATTAAGTGAACAGAAATGTAAGGGGGGGGGGGGGGCAGGTANAGGGGGGGGGGGGTGCTAGTAATGAGCCCTTTGAAGTACCAATGAAGCCCTTTGAAGTACCGACCATAGAGAAAGTTGTTATCTGGGGAAACTTGAGGGAAGGGTGTGTTGATTTACTGTACATGCCTAAACTGGAGTGCAATTTGTTAGGTAGGGATCTGCAGGTGCAACTTGGCGTGGGAGTGGTACCTAGAGAGGGACGGATGATTGCAGAAATTATGGTGGTAAGATTAGGGGATGGAAGTGCAGTAGACTGTAAGGTATGGGCAGAAGGAGGACCCCGCAGTTTGCTGAATATCCCCCCTATTAAAGTGGAAATGAAACAGGGAATTCCACCCATTAGGGTGAGGCAATATCCAATTTCTGCTGAAGGCAAGAAGGGATTGACCCTGGTGATAAAGGAATTGATTAGAGATGGAGTACTAGAACCATTTATGTCTCCGCACAACATACCGATATTACCTGTGAAGTCTGATGGTACCTACAGGCTGGTCCAAGATCTCAGAGAGGTAAACAAGCACACGATATCTCAATACCCTGTGGTATCAAACCCTTACACTTTACTAAGCAAGGTATCCTCAAGACATGCCTGGTTCAGTGTAATTGATTTAAAAGATGCTTTCTGGGCCTGTCCTTCAGCAGAGGAAAGTAGAAACTGGTTTGCCTTCGAATGGGAGGATGCAGATTCAGGGAGGAAACAACAACTTCGGTGGACTCGTTTACTACAGAGGTTCACCGAGTCCCCGAATCTGTTTGGCCAAGCCCTAGAGAAGCTGTTGAAACAATTTGAACAAGCAGAGAATACACAAATCCTGCAGTACGTAGATGATTTGTTGGTATCTGGAGAACAAGAGGAGCAGGTTCAAGAAACCACTGTGGGCCTGTTGAACTTTTTGGGAGAAAAGGGTTTGAAAGTTTCTAAGGGAAAATTCCAACTTGTAAAACCGGAAATAAAATATTTAGGACATTTAATTGGAAATGGATATAGAAAATTAGACGCAGATGGGATTCAAGGGATACTCTCGCTACATCCACCAAAGACAAAAAGGGACATACGAAAATTGTTTGGGCTGATTGGGTATTGTAAATTATGGATAGATGGACATACCAAATTGGTTAAATTTTTGCATGAAAAATTAATAGAAGTGGAACCTTTAAGCTGGAGTGTAGAAGATGACCACTGATTAGAGGAATTGAAGGAGAAATTGATGAAAGCCCTGGTTTTGAGCCTGCCGGATGTGGACATACCATCTGAGTAATTTGCAAGAAGGGGTGGTCTATGGAGTACTCAGTCAAAGATGGTGTGGGGTCAGGAAGCCGGTCACTTATATGTCAAAACTACTGGACCCAGTGGTCAGGGGATGGCCAACATGTTTGCAGGTGGTGGCTCCCACAGTGGTGTTGGTGGAGGAGGGATATAAATTGACATTTGGAGGGAAGATTTAAGTGTTTACCCCCCATGACATCAAAGCAATACTAAGTCAAAAGGCTGGTCAATGGCTCACAGACAGTCAGGTTTTGAAATATGAGTTAATGCTGACAAACATAGAGAATCTTGAACTGACCCCAGCAAAGGTCCAAAATCCCACTCAGTTTCTTTATGGGGAGACAGTGGAGGATCTAGAACACTGATGCTTAGATGTAACTGACTTACAAACCAAGGTGAGGGAGGATTTACATGAGCAGCCACTGCCAAATGGGGAGGTGCTGTTCATAGATGGTTCTTCTTAGGGCAATTGAAAGGAAACGAGTGACAGGATATGCAGTAGTAGATGGAAAAATCATGAAGCCGTTAGAAAGAGGAAAGCTCCCCGCTAGTCAGCCCAGTAATGTGAGATTTTTGCATTAAAGAAAGGCCTAGAGTGGCTAGAAGGAAAAAGAGGAACCATCTTCACAGACTCGAAGTATGCTTACGGGATAGTACACACATTTGGTAAAATCTGGGAGGAGAGAGGGTTCTTGAATTCAAAGGGTAAGACCTTGGTCCATGAGAACATAGTAAGGGAAGTATTAGAAGCATTGAAGGGGCCAACAGAGATTGCTGTAGTGCATGTGAGGGATCATCAAAGAGGAATATCTATGGAAGTGCTTGGGAATAATCTGGCAGATCAAGTGGCAAAAGAAGCGGCTTTGGAAGAGAGGGACAGTGTTTTGTGGTTGGTAGATCCTGTAGGAGAAAAGGAAGGAGAGACTCCAATATCTAGTGAACATGAGCAGGAGGAATTAAGGAAAAACGGTGGGATCAAAGATGAAAAAGGAAGGTGGACAATGCCTGATGGAAGGCAAATTCTTAACAAGGCCTTAACCAGAAAGATTTTGGAAGATATACCTGCCTCAACACATTGGGGAACGCAGGCCCTCTGTGACCATTTCTTATGGACTTACGTGTGTATTGGGGCCTTTGAAATTGCAAGAACCATAACAAGAGGGTGCATGGTTTGCCAAAAGATAAATAAAGAAGTTATGAGAAAGACACCATCAGGTGGGTGGCAGTTAGCCAGAAGACTGTTTCAGAACATTCAGGTTGACTTTACAGAACTCCCCTCGGCCTGGAGGTTTAAACACTTATTGGTCATAGTAGACCACCTAACACATTGGATTGAAGCATTTCTGACCGTCAATGCCACGGCCAATGCAGTCAGTAAGATCCTCCTCGAGCAAATCATACCCAGGTATGGAATTGTTAATACTATTGACTCTGATCGAGGCCCTCATTTTACAGCAAGGATTTTACACCAGAGAATGACAGCACTTGGCATCACATGGAAGTTACACACCCTGTGGCAGCCCCAGAGCTCGGGTAAGGTGGAGAGAAGGAACCAGATGCTGAAAACAACGCTTACATACTGTTAGAGACTAAACTAAAATTAACTGGTTAGATGTTGCGGTTGCCCAGCCCTTGGGGGGGCTGTGGTCTTCAAACGCCCATCAAACCATGGTGATCAAATGGTTGGATTTTCCCACCTCAGGCACTCTGGAAGGCGGATCAGAGGACGGCACCGAGGTTTAGGGCACCGCCTTCTTCCAGAACCTTCTCCCTCATTTGACACCCCATTGGTTTGTTACCCTAGTTCCCTCCTCCAAGTTCACCCCATTGGTTGTTGTATCCTTCATTCCACCACAGTTACTTTACCCGATTGGTTGTACCCCTATTCTCCACCCCTTACCCCTGTTGTTTAAAAACCCTGGACACCCCTCAGATCCCGCTCTTTGTCCCTGGACCCTCCTGAGCTAATAAACCCTCTGGAACCCATACAAAGAGTCCCTCTCTGCTTTTTTACCTCTGCTGACGCAAGCCAACACCTGCCATTTGGGAATTGCTCCCCAGCTGTGGAGCCAGACAGAAGAAACTGCAGCCACCCTTCTAGTTTGCAGGAAGGACGCTGTGCCTCCGTGGGCAACCCAACCAGCGTCAGTTAAAATGTCTTCCCATTGGCACTGATGCGAATAAGAACAAGACCAAGGACAGATATGGGAGTTTCCCCATACGAGGCAGTGTTTGGCCTACCATTTCTAACTACCTCAAATTACACAGGAACCTATGAAGCAGGGGAACAGGACACTAGGAAGTATGTACAACTGTTGCAAGCACTCTAGAGGACCTGAGAAGAAAAGGCTATCTCCCTCAGAATACTCCTATTGACTTCAAAATCCACTCATTCCAGCTGGGAGTTTGGGTCCTAATCAAGGTTCGGAAAGAGGTACCCTTAACACCAAAATGGGAAGGCCCCTTTCAGGTTCTCTTAACCACTGAAACTGCTATACATACACAAGAAAGAGGATGGAGCCATGCCACGAGGGTAAAAGGACCTGTTCCAGCCCCTGGTGAATGGGTGGTGGAGGATCGAACAGACACAAAGTTGACCCTACAAAAGAAACTAAAAAGTGACAACTGAGCAATATTATATTGACTGCTGATTAACCTAAGTTACTGTTACATAATTATTTGGTTAAAGGTTATTGTGTGTATCGTTAAGAAGTTGCTGTTAATGTTCATTGTTGTAAACCTTAACTTTGGTACTTCTATTATAGATCTGTTGAGACCCGAGATTTTGAGAAAATAGAGCATTCCCCATTCATCTAGCAGTCAGGCCCCAAAAGAGAACGTCACCAGTCGATACAGGACAGGGGAGATGAGTCATCGCAAGAAACAAGGTATCTGGGAAAAATATGTCACAGGGGGTAAGACCGGGTCAGGCTCCACTCTTGCCATGGATACTATGAATAACAGTTACATTACAGGCTGCATCCCTAAGGAGCCTGAGAATTGGAAGAGTGCCCTGTGCCGGACCCCTATGGCTACTGGGGCTCTTAAATATCAGTGTCCAGAGGAATAAGGTGAGCCCCTGTGATCAGTGCCATTATCCCTTGTATGCAGGAGACTCTCGGAGTGCCGTCCTGAGGATCCATACCAAGCTGAACCCCAACTGTATCAACAGTTCTAAATTACAAACCTGCATAGAGGATGGAAAAACCTATTGGCTCTCTGAAAATGTAGGGAACTTTAAGCAAAAACTAGAAGGGGGATGCCCTATGAGAGAAAAATGGATATATTCCGAGAGACACCCAGGTGAGAAAATGGTAAAAGGGAGAGCCCATGAACCAGATCAAATTAAGGAAAAGGAATTGAAAGAGGTTGTAAAAATGGGGATGGAAAACATGATTCTGAGTGGGAAAAATTATTTTTGGATTTAGTAGAATGCATCAGTCATGAATTTAACATCTCTAATTGTTGGATTTGTGGGGATACTAGAATGGCTGAGATATGGCCATGGGAGGGAACGGCGTTGAGCCCAAAGGAAATATTGAAGCTGATGGAGAAGAACTGGATAAGACAAAGGGCATCACCAGAGAGGGATCAAGAAGAAATATGGAGGTTGAGATCTGGGATCATCAGGGAGGAATGCTTATGGAGGAAAGGACCAGGGTATATTTCCTACATGGGTGAGTTATCATGCACAAACGTTACTTCATAACCAAAAACACCCGTAAATGGTGGATCCCTAAAGCCCCTGATTTATACTGGTCAAGGGAGCAGAAGCAGGGGTGCTCTTATATAGAGTGTGAAAAGCTGTATGAATGTATCACCAGACAACCTAATCCCTTCCAGGATGAACCCCAAATTTCAAAATTTTGGCGTAAAAGCAGTATTGGTTCAGTAGCCCCCGGTTTCTGGAAAGTCCCCGAAGGACTGTTTTGGTTATGTGGACAGATGGCTCACGTTATGTTACCCCGAGACTGGACTGGAAGTTGCACCCTAGGTATTGTAAGACCCTCCTTCTTTTTACTCCCACATGATGCTGGTCAGAAATTGGGGATACCCCTTTATGATGAGCTTGGCCGTAAGAAACA
The DNA here is from genome assembly GCA_013397815.1 of Aleadryas rufinucha. Taxonomy (NCBI): domain Eukaryota; kingdom Metazoa; phylum Chordata; class Aves; order Passeriformes; genus Aleadryas; species Aleadryas rufinucha. Next base: position 510,579 of record VZTH01017184.1, on the reverse strand, counting down.
AGATCTATTAGGTGGAACGCAAAGGTGGGGGGACAAATGAGTGGCCCCCAGAGAGGATAACTGAGGTGTACGGCCCTGCCACCAGGATGGCACATGGGGGTATAGAACTCCTGTTTACATGTTGAACAGAATCATCTGCCTGCAGGCCTTTCTAGAAATAATCACTGATTAAACTGCCGTTGTCCTAGATCTAATCTCTGCCCAACAACGCCAGATGAGAACTGCCATATACCAAAATAAATTGGCGCTTGACTACCTTTTGGCTGAGGAAGGAGGTGTGTGTGGCAAGTTCAATTCCTCAGCATGTTGCAGAGATAGATGACCATGGTGAGGCTATCAAAAATATTACCACTAACATTAGAAAACCTGCACATGTGCCTGTTCAAAGATGGATGCCTTTGTTACAGACTGGATGGTGAGATAATATCTTTGGAGGGGAGTGGTGGAAAAAGATGGTGTTTATTGGACTATGTGCAATAACCAGTGTTATTTTTCTTCCCTGTTTAATTCAAATGATAACAAGAATTGTCCAATGCTCCTTGGAAAAATTAACCAAAGAGAAAATCATGATGCTGAGAACTCAGAAGGAAGTCCTGGAAACGGCCAGAGAAAGCTACGAGAAATGCTGGAAGTTAAGAAAGATATATAGAGCCTACGAAAGCCCTCTTTAGTAAGGTGTTGATGCGGGTTAGAACCACATCAAAGAATAAGAGGGGGGAAATTGTTATGGAAGGTTGGCTTTTGTAGGCTGGTTGCAAGTTACCAAGTTAATGAGTTCTTATGTTGGGGCTGAGTTTCATAATTGGATAAGTGGTTAGTTAATATTAATTGAGTTTAAATGCGTGCTAAAGTACGGGTGTAATGCCTTAATGTAACCACTAGGTGGGGGTAATATGAGAGTACTAATGGAAAGAATTTTCTAGAATATTACCACAGAAATGATGATGTCATTCTGGCCGAGGATTGGAGAACAAGGCAACGAATGAGATGGGGCTATTGACAAATGATTGGTCAGGAGGAACGAGCCAATTGGAGACACACTAAATGGACCAATTGAAGAGCAGATTGAAAAACGGGCTGATCCCATTTGGAGAAAGACTGTAAGAACTCCCCAGGTGCTCTGCACCTGGTCCTCCTGCAGTACACGTCTGTGCGTGGAGCACCCAGTGTCGTGCACACTGTTTTGTTGTTCTGTCATGGGGATCTTTGGGCTTATCTTGGGGTCCCGTTCTCAGTTGTTGTGTTTTAATTAATAAACCAGTTAACCCGCTAAAGGTGACTGGCCGTTCATTTCAACACCATGCAGCCAGCAGCATAAAAGGAACAAGGCTTTCTCCACCGTAAAGCCTGAACAAGAACCGCTCTTCAACATGGCGGCTTCAAGGTCAGAGAGAAAGTGAGTCATGTGAGACGAAGCTGAAAATGGTGGCGGGAAAAAGGGAAGAAGCTCTTTGGTGCGTAACTTAAAAATGCTTTTTGCAGGCCGTGGTAAGAACTGTAGTATCACAAACTGATATGTCTCTTTAACCCATTTGGGTACATAGGGAGATGGGAAATTCATGTGAGGCTTGTAAAGATGTGAGAAGTGCCTATGCCGGACCATATAGAAGCATTGAAAGGCTTTTAGAGATTTGTGAAGAGAGCCTTTGTTTTCAGGCCAGAATAACTCATCCTTAAAAAGACTAAAACCCTATGTGTATTGGACCCATGACTGCAGTATGAATAAACTGTGAGATTTTCATGGAGAGAGATGTTTTTTCACTGCAGCAGGTTTCGGGTGGGTCTGTTGCTGGTGGCAGTTTGGGAACCATGTGAAACAGAAGAAACTCTTTTTCCTTAGGCATAAGAAAGAGACTTTTAAGAACTGCAACACTGACCAAATCCCATGATCTGTTACCCTTTGCGCGAGCTGGGTAAAAGGAGGGGGGTGTGCTGGAAGACAGGGGAAGTTTGCTTTAATTTCTTATAATTTCTTTTTACTTTTAATTCTGTTAACAATAAACTTTTTCTTTATACAGCAACAGTTTAAGTTTGCAACTGTTTTGCCTCGCAGCTCTCTAGTTTTCCTCAATATTTCCTTATTTTCCCCTTATGAAAAAATAACACATTTCATGTGTTTGATGTTTAGCTGCATCAAACCACGACAGTTAGCTAAAACAAGGAGTTTCCTGGGACTCTGGCTTCTTATTCTTCTCTTCAGGACTGTTCAGCAACACCAAAACATCACCAGGAGGCCCTACACCATGGCCTGAAAGGTCCCACACTGAACCCCAGCTCCGGAGAGGAGAAAGACACACCTACGAAGAACTTTGAATCTACCCAGGTTTCTTCTCCACATTGAGAGGTTTTATTATTTAACATTATTCATTTTCTTTTGGTGCCTGTGTGCACCTTGCTTGTTAAATAAATAGGTTATTTCACTTTTCTCCGAGGAATTTTTTTCCCGAACCTGGTGGGTGAGGGGCAGCTGTAACCTGCCATCTATCAGAGGATGTTCATTTCAGATGTTCCTCCAAATTTGTCTCAAACCAAGACACCAATAATTCTTGGAATGTTGGAGCAATCTGCCACTTTACATCCACACCATTATTGTTGATACCCATGTACATTTTCCCACATATAATGGGCAAAAATGGAATTAACTTAAACTGATGGAACTGCACTGAATCTGTTGAACTTAACTGGCTGAGGCGCTCTTGTGACACTTATAGCCAGGCCTGGCACAACAAGTATATACTGTTATATATGGAGGGTATAATTCTATCTCTTGATAGCACTGAGCAGAAAATGTAAAGTTTAAAAAAGGATTTTCAGCCTATTCTCATGTTCTGAAGGTGAAAAATCACTAATCTCTGCCATACGCCCAGTGACAAAACCTGGCTATCAGTAGGTTGTATTTTATCTCCCTCTAAACAACACCTTATGAATTCCAATGGAACAGAAAATTATGTTGATTCCCCCACTACTTAATTTTCTAAACATAAAAAGTCCTGGTGCTAGTACAGATACACCAATTTTTTATTCCAGTGACATGTTTGACATGCCAGACTTTAGTGTATCAGATTTGCAAGCAGTGATCTAATTGTTCTTCTTCCTCTTCCAATTCTGAGGACATATCCAGAGTGCAGAGGAAAAACTTACCTTCTATTCTTTGTTCTAGAAATGATTTTACCTTTTCCAGCTACTAAAATTTGCAAAGATATGACAATTATATTTTTTTTAAAAGTAATATTGATTGTGACTAAAATTTAAAGATTGCATGTACAGATGTGCATATCTCTACCTCAGGCATTATCAGAGCTAGGCTTATTATTCATTTTCCATGAAAGATAAAACCATAAATAATGCAATACCAGAGACTTGATCAGAATAGCTTTAAATAATGCAAAGTGACAAGACTATGTATCTCATTGCATACATTATCATTAGAAGGTAAACAGTGGCTAAACCTTGGCTAAAGTCAGTGACTGGCTGTTTCATTTCAACCTTGGGGCAAAGGATATTCCCCAGCTCATTTTTACAGCTATTGCTTCCAAAACAAAAAACAAACAAACAAACAAAAAAAAAGGTGTTTATTCATCACTAAAATACAAAATCTGACCTGCTATCAACTGCACAGAGCAGCAGTATCTATGCTCACAGGTTATTAGAGGCAAGCACAATTTCTGACTTAACATACTGTTAAGAACATCAAACTAGGACACCAATTGATAAAGCATCACTAAAAAAGAATAATAATAACTATATTTAGTGTCTAGAATTATTTGCATGCAGAGGTCATGTTTTCTTTGTATCTTTCAGAATAAATGCATACATACACACACAACTGACACCTGATTTTAAGAGGAACCTCATGGTTTTTTACTGCACAGACATTTTCTAATGCAATACATAGCTATAAATTCTTTCTCATCACAAAGTTATCAGAGGCTGCTACATTTTCCTTCACAAAAAATATCTGGTAAAGGAACTTCTAGCTTTGCATTTGCATCTTTCATACTGACAGAGCAATTAGTGCAGCTTTGCGCTGATCAGCAGTGTTCCAGGTGAAAAAGCTGACATTTCACCAGAGACTTCTGGTGACATAACAAAATTCAAGGCAGTCATTTCATAAGAGAACATCTCTACAATTCCTTCCACTCAAGCTGTCAATTAAAATATGGTTTTACTGCATAACTGGCACCAAATTCATAACAAAAGAACTGTCTGACTTCAGAGTCATTGTGTAAGAAAAATTACTGTGTAACACCTTGACAAAAGAAACATTCTAGTACCTTGGTACCATTATCTTCAATATAAAACTGCACAATACTGCCATAAAGCTGCTAACATTAGTAAAAAAGCCCCGAGACCTGCTGGCTGCTTAGCTTAGATGTGATCCTAATGCTCAATAAAGTGTTTAAATAGAGCTTGGGAGACCACAATCAAGACTTGACTTCTTCACAAGAAACAACCAGGATGGGAAATTTGAAGACTAATCTTACCCCCGATTAAACATCCTGTGTGACTCTCCTCTGTATTAGGAATGCCTCGGTAAGGTCAGCAATGGCTCTGACCTTCGTGTGACACTTGGGTTGAATGTGCAGAGAGTTAATTCCTGTTTTCCTACGCTGAAAATCCTCTCTGACCCCCTTGTCACGAATGCCAAAAATTTTGTCCTGTCAGTTTGTCTTCCCCAAAGAATTTCAGAAAGGCATTGACCAAAAATAAGGATTTCCTGAACTAAATCTCATTTTTACCTGTTTTCTCTTGTACAAACACACAGAAAGTATCAGTTCCTTCTCTCAAAAAAACCCAAAAAAACAAAAAAACAAGCCACCCATGATAATGACATTTACATGGATGGAAAACCAGTGGTTTAGAGAGTGTACTTACCCTGAAACAAGAGTATGCTGCAACAATACACATCTGAAAAATTATGCTTAGGAAAAAAAATCTAAAACTAAAGTAATGCATGAATAGACAAAGAGTTTGGTTAATTTGGCACTCTGCTGCTCTGTTGAAAGGTTTTTAGTGAAAACCTAGTCAGCAGAGAAAATTATTCCCTAAAAACATGAAAATTTTGATCTAAATGATAATGAGGAACTTCCAGATTCATCATTCATTTCAGTTCAAAATCTAAAGGCTTTACTCCAACAGATGAACTCTTGACAGCCACAGAAGGATGAGACCTATGAACTTTATAATTTACAAATAAGAAAACCACTTTCATTACAAGTCAATAAATATATTACGCAAGATGAACTCTGCATGTGCCTAATAGTAGAATTTATAATTCTAAACTAAATACGTGTGAACAAAAAAGTCTTTCAGTATGCAATGTCATGAGCATAGCCAGTTAATCCAACCTCAGTTTCAAGAAGGAGAAAAGGGTTTCTGGATCATAATCCACTGGTGTTTTCTAATAAGAAGCCCAAATGAGTGTAAAAGTCGCCTTTAAAACGCATGAACATCTGGACCTTGCTAAATGAAAACAATGTTACATAAACAAAAAATTAAAGTTTTGTTTCTCTGTCTCATGTCTTTACTACAGAGAAGTCAATTTTCTTGACACAAGCACATTGATGTAATTGATAAAAGGTTTAGCTGTCATATTTCTCCATATGTGTAACTTGGAACCGACGCAGTTTTGCTACAATAAAACAATGAAAGCTAGGTTCTGCCAGGATTTTAGTGGGTTGGCAAGTTCTACAGCTCTCTGCAGAGTTCCTTTGGTCAATCTCTGTATATTGGTCAGCCAAAAATTCACATAGTAATATAAAGCATTTCTTCTATGACAGCTACAACAGCAGGCAGAATTCACAATCCCCAGCAAAGAACTAGAGAGCATTCTAATCAAATGCCTGATGCATTAAGACCAATGGGTGCAGACAGAAGTGATCATTCAGTTAATTTCTCATATTTAGGAAAATATTAAAGCTAATTCATGAACTCAAAAAAACCACTTCAATTGCTGCAGGCAGATTCCAAGTCTGCTACATCCACACTATGGTCATATCAAGACAGCAGTCTGTCTTCTAAACCAGAACCAGTTCTTTAACTTCCCTGGAGTCACAGAACTCCACACATGCCTCTTGCAGACCAGTCAGCTCCCATCTGACCCTCTTGCCAACTGGCAGTTACCACCTGACCATCGCCACCTTCAGCATGTATGGCCACTATGCCTTTACTATTCCATAAACCCAGCTAATTGTGTAACACTATGATGATGATCATTAACAAAGGCAGGAAAACAAGTAAAGACAAACTTGAACACTACAATGGATGAGGTAGATGTTGTGCAGGTCATTGTCAGTGCACATTTCTGTGACTGAATTCTGTACAGACTGTAAAAATGCCAGGCAGTCTACCAGTGATGACTAAGTACTCCTCACAGAAAAAGTACTAAAAAAACCCCAACCCAGTATTCTGGAATTCATTTAAAAATGTTGACTTGTGCTGCCAGGTCACTATGGAATCATGAAAACTGAATATAGTTTTCCAGCATCTTCTCTCTTTCTTATGTCCTTCACAATTTCACACCAACTTCTCAATGTCTTGCCTCAAGCATAGTTTAGGAGCCCTCATGTTCAAGGCAGCTGAGCACCAGCCACAGGCAGAGCACAGTTGTGTGGAGGAGGGATGTTGAGCAAATCCATAATGTGATTAGTAAGAACCTACTAATGAAACTTTTGTCTAGGTGTCTGTGTTCTGTCAGACTTATTCAGACTCAATTAAAAAAGAAGAGCTCAACATTTCTACTTCTATGGCAAACTGTGTCCTTACTACCTATTCACTTCAGCCGCAGAGGGTGCAACACATTTGCCTGTTCAGTGGTTAATCACACACACAGGGTACCCCTCTGATTGAGTTTACCAGATTACACAGCTCCCTAGAAAGCAACTCTACAAGTCTTCATTGAAAAAAAATTTTTGTGTATATATATATATAGTTTGCCTGTTTGTATTTTGAAGATCACCTCCAACTCCACTACTTTGTCAGTCACAGAATGAACCAATAACAGAAGTGTTGTTAAAAACAGTGATGATCTCTTAGTTTTGAAAATCCCAAGAAGGTGATAACAGCATTTTCGTGATGAAATCACACAGTTACTCTTATTTAAACACTTTAATCTGCCTAAGTTTTAAAGAAAATGGTTAATATTAATTAAACTGTCACAGCAAGTCCAGTGGAGAGCCACAAATTTGACAAGGGGACTTGAGCACATCCCCTACAAAACCGGCCTGACAAAGGTGGGGCTGTTCAGCCTGGAGAAGGGAAGGTTGCATGGAGACCTCATGGCAACCTTGTTGTATCTGCAGGGGCCTGCAGGGAAGCTGGAGAGGGACTCTTGATCAGGAATTGTAGTGACAGGACAAGGAGTAATGGGTACAGACTGAAAGAGAGGAAATTTAGCTTAGATATTAGGAAGAAATTCTTTGCTGTGAGGGTGGTGAGACACTGGAACAGGTTGTCCAAAGAAGCTGTGGACACCTCAACTCTGTCAGTGTTCAAAGCCAGGTGGAGTAACCTGGTCTAGTGGGAGGTGTCCCTTCCCACAAGGTTTGCAACTAGATGATCTTAAAGGTCTCTTCCAACACAAACCATTCAATGATGATTGTAATATCTATTTCAAGAAATTTATATAACTTCTCAAAACCAGTAAGCAAGTCAGGTTCAGCAAAACATGTTGACAAGACAGTCAGCTAAGGATGAGTCAAATATCTACTAGTCATATTTGTATCGTATGACATTCCTGAGAACACACCAGCTGCCAAAAATGTATTGTGCTTTGTACCAAATCTACTTCCCCATAGAGACAACTACAATGCATTCAGAAGCTAACATAATGCTGAAGACAATGTCAAATGTAATAAACTTCTAGAAGTTCTACTTGCCTAGTAAATGAAGCAAAACTACTTTTAATTCTCAAATAGTGGAATGCATACTCATGGTTAGAAAAGGTTTTCTCTACTGTGAATCGAGAAACAGAACACCTGAGAACAAAATAAAACCTGGCACCTACTTGAAGTTAATAAAATCCTTTTTAATCACACTATATTGATTTTGATACCGTTATTTATGTGGAGTCAATATTAAGCATAGAGAAGAATGTTTAAGACAGTAAGATTTTAAAATAAAGAGTACCTTCTGAATCATGACATTCTGATAAAATTTAAAAATTAACTTTAAGTATTTAATGGAAGCTGAACCACATTTTAGTTTTCACTGTGGCCTATGAATTTAAGTGTCCATTTTCCTGGAATACTTACACGGGGACTTCAACGTGCAGGAAGGTGCAGTTTTGTTGTTGTCACTCAAAAGCCAACGCTGTGTAATTCATATCTCAGCATGTATTCTGGATAATCTGATGGTACCTGAAGGAGCCCACTGTAGCTCCAAGAGCATCTCCCTAACCCCCCCTCCACTGCAGTTTAGCTCTGCTTTGCTGTCACTGGCTGGGGGAGGGAGACAGGAAAGAGATCCACATCTTCTGTCAAATCTCATCCCCTTTACCCCATAACATTGCCAAGGGTTGGCTCAGCAGCTCCAGGACCTTCCTAAATATAGGCATTTCTGGCCTGCCCATAGTGCAGTCTAGAGATGTAAATAGCCTCCTTCATCTTGAGAGAGGTAGTGAAATAAAGAATACTACTGCACATTATTTTTCTAGAGCCCAGGCTAACTTTCATTGGAACAGAGCAAAAAAAGAATCTTCCAGAAAAATATTACATTGAGGGGAGGGGAGGTGAAAGACATCTGTCTGAGACTTTATACCTTCCTTCTTTGGTTCTGTGTGATCTATCATATTCTAATCTTGTTTTCCTTGTTCAGTACTGCTATTGTAAAGATGAGCCCCAGAGCAAAGAGAATTACCTCCACTGTTTTCTTGGACAATAGAAGAAAGTTAAAGGAATTGCACTAGAGCAAACACCCACCTAGCCTCTTTTAAAAAGGAGATGGATTAAGAAAATTACTAGAATAGCATTAGTTTATTTCTCCCAGACACCAGTCCTTTGAAGTTTTTTGACTTCCTGACCCAGTATTCATCCAATATTGTCTTTAATAGCTCTCAAAGGACTGACCAATAAGCACAAAGGGATTCTGCCTTTATAAATCAGCGTAACACAGCAGCCTGATCTGGCAGAATACCTGGAAAATTTGTTCTCACACAGTATCCTAGGATTTCTCAATACTTCACTTTATTTTCTCTATGTTATTTCTTAGTAATTTCTATTGAACAGTTTAATTTTGCATCTGCATAAAAACTGAGCTGCTAGGAGCACATGACAAAAAAGAAGGCTGCAAATTCAGTGCCAACCGATCACATTGTGGTAGGTTGGTCCCAGCTAGCAGCCAGGCACCCACACAGCCTATACAGCCTCTTACTCACTCCCCACAAGTAGGAAAGGACAAAAATAGGAAGAATAAGTGCAAGAAAACTCATGTCATCACAGGCAAACAGACTCAACGCTGGGAATTTAACTTAGTATAAAACATTAATTACTGAACTGAGGATTGCGAAACAAAAAAAGAAGCAATTAAATGCCTCTCATTATCCCTGCAGGTTATGCTCAGTCCCTTCCGTGAGGCAACAGGCAGTGCCGTAGGATGGGGTCAGGGCACAGTGTGTTCTCTCTGCCACTTGTTTCTCGCTCTTTACTGCTGCTCCTCCTTCTCTACTTGTTTCCTCTCCTCCAACATGAGGCCTCCACAGGCTGCATCCCCTTCAGGCGTGCCTTCAGGCTCTACCATGGACCTATTCTCTAGTCTTTCTTTCCTTACTCTTGGTCTTTATCACCATTTTTGAAATGTATTTTCACAGAGGCACCACACCTTTGGCTGATGGGCTCAGCTGGGTCCTGTGGTGAGCTTCCTGTGAAACACCTGTGTCAGAAAAATGCAATGTCCCTGAGGAAAAATATCTAAAAAATAACCACCAAAATTTTAAAATTATTCAGTCAGCTATCCACACAGAAGTAAAGCAGATAAAGGTTACAATGGACTGTAAGTCTATTTGATTTATTAAAAAATATAGATTGTGGAGTTCCCACAATCTATATTTTCAGTAATTTTGCCTCACATTTTTATAGTAAATTTTATTTAATTCTTGAAATCACAGAACGGTTGAGGTTGGAAAGGGCCTCTGGCGGTCATGTGGTCCAACTTGCCTGCTCAAGCAGGATCACCTGGAGCAGGTTGCCCAGAACCAGGTACAGACATCTTTTAAGTAACTCCAAGGATAGAGACTCCACAGCCTCTTAGGGTATCCGTGCCAGTGCCCAGTATTTGAAATTATTCAGAGATATTAATTTTGTTCTCCACACTTATATTACCTCTTTCACAAAATTCTAGAATTTAAAAAAAAATTTAATTAATTTAATTAATTTTATAACTAATGTGATCTATTTCTACTCACTGTATCTGCAGTAGTAAATATTTTCAGCTCTGCAACTCAGAACCTGACATTCTGTGGACCAATGATAAATCTACACTTCTACCCCTCTGGTTGTCTTGCAGCTCTCATTCCACCAACTGACCTGAAATCACACCTTTCTTTTTTTTACTTTATACAGCACCTCTTCACATCAGGTCTATTTGAAGTGCTCAGTCGTCTACAAGGAGTGCACTAGCAAACTCTTTCTAAGAAGTGTATTATGTTTTTAAACTTTCAATAGACCATTATGTGACATTTTCTAACATTTGCAAGCCTCTGAAGAGTCAGGTGCAATGACATATCCTGTGGTCCTGCATGGCATACAACGTTCTGACTGGCAGCAAAATGTCAGCTACTTGTGTGCATCTCGGATTTGTATCAATAGCTGTTCACGAACACCACTAATTCTTTTTGACCTTTTAATTTACTTCCTCATGGCTGGCTCCCTGGAAACTGTATGTATTTTTAATTCAAGTACTTCAAAAGAGTTTACAGCCACAAATTTAACATGATGAACTTTATACTGGCATACCACATTATCTTAACTGTGTTACATCAGGAATCAGGAGAAATATTTCCTGTATTGTAGACATATTTTCAATATCCAGGGGATAGGGTGATTTGGCGATGTTAGCTAGAAAAAATAGACAGAAGGCAATGTAATTTATTGTGGCTTCCACTAGTGAAAAAAAGGAAAATCTTCTGAACAGAGCACATGTTAATTTTACACAATAGGGTCTGCCTATCTCATAAAGTTGCTAAAAGAAACATTGAAACACAATGGTGCCTTGATACTATGTCAAACAATTTTGAATATGTTTCTCAGTCTTTTCTCCAATTTTAGTATAAAAACTAGTGTTTATTGAGGTCATGTCTTTGTTTAGGGAATCCTTTGAGAGAAAAATCGCGCTTAGTTCATTCAGCCTTGCACAGGATTTTTTTTTCCAGTATGGCAGCATTTAAGCTAAAAAGTCTTTACATCAAAAGTTCTGAACCTTGTCACTAACTTTATCTTCCTGTGTCACGCTAAGAGTCCCAGCAAAATTATGGAAATCAAATCAAAATCATGAGGATCAAAATCCTCATCAAAATTATGGAAACATTCTTACTAATACAATAATTTTCTCTTCCCCAAAGCCACGTATTGTAAATTATGCAAATGAACAAAAAGAAAACAGTAGTGGATTTAATGATAGCACCCTTCACAGCAATCAGCTATGTAACAGTACAGCTTTTTAGGCATGGAAATTGAAAATGTACAAAACACAAAGACTAATGGTAAAGAAAAAAAATGAACAGAATTGCATAAACACATATTTCATCAAAATATTTCAGCAAATTCTGGTATGTATGTGTGATGCCAGCTATATGGGACTGACTGTCAGATTCCCTACTCTGTACATATAAAGATGTGACAAGAAAAAGACAGACTTTATGACTTGATATTTCTTGGATCTTTTAAATTCATTTCATCATACTAGCACTCACTTTCATCAATTCAGATTATTAAACAGACAATATACCAGTATCTGATGCATCATATATACCTGACCTATTAATAGCTGATCTAATGTAGGCAGTCTAGGCCTCAGGAAAGACAGAACAAATTACTGAAGGCCCATTTTGTGGCTTGAAGTTGGGGACTAATATTTCAAAACAAGTCTAATACTCTTCAATGCAACAAAATATTGAGAGTCTGACATGCTTCTCAGTTGCTTTTGGAGGAACTGGATTGTTGTTACTTAAAGGTTACTAACATCCAGTATTGCCTTTTACCATCTCATCTTCACTTGTCAGGATGATCATGGTATTTCCATGACTCAGTATAGAATCTTTAGATAATAACTATTATTACATGCTTTTCCCACACTATCTCTTCGGGGAAACACAGTTGTGATCCTTCTCACCTCAAAGATGATTTGCATTTTAAAGTAGAAAACTGAATAAAATATTATCAACTGCTGCCACATATTCTGGGATATTTTTATACCCTGGACTACCTACTGGATTATTCTAATAATCATTTATCCTATACAGCTCAAAGCTGAAGACAAATTGACTACATTATCACAGCATTAAGAAGGCTTTGGCATGAAACAACAGGACACATTCAACTTCCTAAGAATGCAGTGCAGTGTATTACCAGTTTTAAACTAAATAACTACTGTCTCATACAAAGTATTAATCTTAGTGTCAGCTTATCAAAATTCAACATACACAGATAACATTATTGTAAGAAAATGAAAAATAAGTATGACCAAAAAAAGGTTAAAAGACAGTTTTCTAGCAGTTTCTTTAAAAACATTAAAATACTATATTTAAATTACTGATAAGGCTTTTAATTGCATATGGGCATCTGAACACTCATATTGGCATGGTTTCCCATTTTTCTGAAGCAAGTTTTCCCAGTCTGGTACATTGTTTAGCAAATCTTAGCAGCAATAGACATAGCAAGCCAGTATGTATTTATGGCTTGTAAGATGTCCAGGTAGTAGAATGATAGTATTATTCATCAGGAAAAAAAGTATCATATTTCACATTCTACAAAACTAACAAATTAAAAAATAAGAAATACAAATCAATGCAAAATATTGATTTTAAAATTACCTATTTGTCATCAGGAAATTCCTTAACCTCGATCAGTATAAACGTCTCATGTCTTGCAGAGAGTGGTTTTGGAAATGATGGCAAATGCATGCATCCTGCTTACACACTGCAAGAACTATTCAAGTAAGAGTGCATCTACAATTTTTAATCATGCAGTTGTCACCATAGTAACATGTCTATCTTTAAAACAAACATTATTCTTACAGTGTTTACATTTATCAAAAAAAAAGGTATCTATTAACCTAATCGTACATGACAGCATCTTTTCTCTATCCTCCATATTTGCTATTCAAATCTTTTATTTAACATGGACCCAAAGGCTATCTTGATACATATATCTTGCCTATTGCAAGCCCTAGTTGCTTTCAAAATATAAAATGTATTATTTTACTCTTATAGGACTGAGACCATACTAGACCCTTATGGGCTAGCACATTTGGTCAGCATTTCTCATTAAGATTGTTCTGAAGGAAAGTAGCTGTTCTGCTTCTCTCCAATAACAAGTCATTACAAGGATGTCTTAAGCATGCACCTAATCTGGAGTCCCAAACAGGGTTCTAATCTTCCAGTTGATACCTTCATGAGTCCCTTTTCATGATGCTTCATCTGTTTTCAAATAAAGCTTTGCTCAGCAAGCCCACCAAAGTAGCTGCCCACAAAACATATAAATCCAGAGAGCTGATGAAGTCCAAAGTTGAAAAGTAAATCTAAGCAATTTAGGAAAATAAATCAAAAATGAGATTACTTACTTTTAAAATCACAATCTCCACAATATACATCTTGCACTTCTTGGTTGTTTTTTGAAATTACATAGCTTGTTCGATAAACACATCAGTCTCACAAAGCAAGAAATACCTTTCCACATTCTGATTCAGATGTCTTTCCTCTCCCTTAAGTTACTATATACTCTTACCTCTCAGATTCTTTTAGTTTGCATCACATTCTTTCGCAACCTGATCCAATGAAGGACCACTCCTTAGCCTTTTTTCTTCTTTGTTTTGAACATTTTTGCCAGTTTGTCAGCAGAAAAAATGTCAAAATACATATGTTCTTACCAAGATTAATGATATTCTGTTTTAGGTTGTAAAATAAACATTAAACCCAAATCAAAAAGCAAGGACAAGGGGAAAAAGAGTATTTGAAAAAAAATAAACAGAAATTTTTCATTTTGAAAGTACTAGAATTATCTTTTTCAGGCAAATAAAATATAGAGATAGATACACATATTTATGTGCAATCTATGTAATTTAGTTACTACCGACTTTTTTGCATAATTTTCTGAAAGGTATTAGCCTTCACAACTTCATTTTCCTGTTTCATATCAGCCTTTTTAATTTTAAATGGGGGAAAACTCCTTTTTCAACAACTGCTTAAATTTTTAGAGTAAATGAAAGAAGGAAATATTAAACAATCTGAATAAGCACTTCCTCCTTGCTGTCTTACCAGATCAGACATGTCAAACTATCAAGGTTCTAAAGTTCTATAGCAGCCTGCTAGTTTTTAAATACATTTCCAATTATCACATTTTTTGTCTTTCTGAAGCTATGTTTATAGTCCATAATATCTCCATGAAGCAAGCTGGTCAAGCTAGCAAATATGGTCAACAATGATGCAAAATTAGCAAAATATTTATTTTCTTTTCACTTTAATATATTGTGGTGTCCTAAAGTTTTACAAATGTTTTCTGAAAGTAACTTTACACTTGAAAGTCATCTTTTGCTGATATACTGTAAGAAACAGTCATAAATGTGAGCTAGTGGGTGAAATGTTAAAGAGGAAATAAACCAAATATATTCATAGCACATTTCATCTTCTCAGAGAAAATCAAATTGTCCGGACAAAACATGAAACATGCCGAGAAAGCAAAAGAATTATTGCATTAACACAGTTCATCAATATCTGGCCTTTAGAGGTCATTACAAGACATGTAATAGAAAGTTAAGTAATTTTGTAGAATTAAATTCTCCTTTTCCAAAATATGAGCAACTACATACATGAAATGTTTAATTTCACAGGCTGTAAATCTCAGAGTAAATTGCTCTGCATTGCTTTTGACACAAGTACTGAGAAAATACATAATATTGAGGTTTTTGATTACTGATGACGAACTATCTTTAGACCATGAGCAACATTTTATTTGCATCAGTTACACTGAAAGCTTAAATCTACATCAGAAATTGGATGCAAGAGCTGCTCTGATTTCATAACTGTCAATAATTTACAAATACATACAGAAAGTCATATTAAAAGTTTAAAATTATGATGGTGTTCATCCAAAGATGCATGAAAATATTAAGAAAACTTTACAGCTATTTATGCTGTCTTTATGTCATATAAACTTCCTGCATATAATGGAGGTTTACATAGTAAGACATTTAGAAATCTTACAGAACCCTTCTGTAGTTATTTCACTATGTCTCTTAGTCCACTATATCTTAGGTCCATTTGACTAAACCATAATTCCATGGAGCAAAACCATTTCAGATGACCACTAAGTCATTTCTGCAAGATCCCTGTCTCTTACTATGCTTGAACAGAGAACCTCAGTCTTCTATTTTCTGTTGGCCTTCCTGTCAGTGCTTTAACCTGCATGCAAAAATTGTACTTTACCACACTTTGTTAATCGGTACCACATGTCAACCTATTACGAGCAATTGCTGTAGTAGATCAACACTTTCAGAACAATATTTTGATGTCCATTTAGACATGAAAAAGTTTGATCACCAACAGTGACTTAGGGTGTTGAGATTCCATGAGAGACAAGAGACTTGGAATCTTCAAAGGAAGACAGATTTTGAACTCTACAGCAGGTAATTGTCATTGATTTTGCCCCGAAGTTCTGCTTCAGACTGTAGGGCTCTGGTACATCAGAAAGGGTGAGAGTAAAGCCTTATGAACGAGATCTACAAATATGTTGGAAGGATTTTTTAGGTGCTGAATCAGTTAGAAATTACGAGAATCTTAAGGCTACTGTGGCTATACCATCACAGACCTTTCCACAGAAACAGGCAAGGAATTTTATTCCACGTCTCCTAAATTGTTTTTGAAATTTCTTGAATTCGTTGTGATAGTTCAATACATTTTGTCATCTTGCATTCAAACTACTTGGAAATTTGACCCAAATTCCCACGTTTCAGCTACTTTGAAACAGCATTTTTTCAAGAGATAAATGACCAAAAAAAAAGTATTCATGCACTATCAACTTCACATGCAGAAATATTAACCATGTAGGCCAGAACAGGAATAGATGCCTTTCCTTTCATTGCCTGATTAGCCACAGAGGAGTGCTAAATGAATCTGAGATGCGTCTTTCTCAGAGGTGTGGTGGATTATATTTCTGAGAACAGTGTGGAGAATCGTGGAGAGTGTACTCAAAACCTCCTTATGTTTTGTACTGGATGGATTCTCTATCCCTTCCAATAAATGCCAGGTTTAAAAGCCCCAGTGCTCTTTTCCCAATGTTTTTTCTTTTAAACACTTGTAACCCAAACACATGTAACCATGGGTATGCATCACAAAGTAGCCTCAGATATTTGCTGTGATATAAAGATTATGTCTTAAAAATGTGTGTGCTCATTAAGTAGCAACAATTTTGGGATAGAAAGAGGATGTTTTGATTCAAAAAGTTACCATCTTATGGAAAGATTTGGATTTCATATACTCAAATGGCCAAAGAGCCTATTTTCCTAAACTTCACCCAATTTATTTTCCTATCTGTGGTTTATTTTTAAATTCAGATTATATTTGAGATTAGAGAAGAAATTGAATATTTTTGAATAAATGGAAATCCTGCTGTGAACATTTTTCATAAATGTGTATAAGCAAAAAGAATATATATGCACTAAGCAATACAATTCTGTAAATTTATATCATCTGTAGGATCTTGATCTTTTAGGGATAAACAAATCTTATCCTTAATACAAAAAAGTTGGGAATCAGATATTAAAGACCAAAACAATGGATAAGTGATATCGTAAGTGAATAGATATTCTTAATTTGGTAATAGCTCTTCAATCAACCTGCTAAACTGAGTTCTTCCTAGCATGGGTGTCAATGTCCTGCATGAAGCAGGCTGCTTGCTCTCACAATTTAATAGGTAACTCAGCCTGCACAGCATGATAGTGATCGTGACCATTGTCCTTAGGTTTACAAAACACTTAGGCTTTAGCTCCTGTGTTTCTCTACTTTATTAGAAATTACCACAAATACTAAGAAAATCACCATTATTCAGTATACCTGCAATTAATAAAGTGGAAAAAAAATATCTCAATCTATTACAAACTATTAGAGGTACTCAGTAATACAGGAACAATAAATAACAGCAACACTCAATAATAGCATCAACCAGCACACCTATAACAATACGGGTTACTACAAACTTACCATCATTAAATTTTTATCAAGAGTATGAGAGCAGATATAGTCATAATAAAATACTTTTATGAATGTATATGGTACCAGGCACAGTAAATAGAATCCACACGGGGTTCAAAGCATCTCAAAGGGAAGGAAAAACCAAATTGATCCCAGAAGTGGACCCAGAGGAGGACAAATAAATAAAATTGCCTCACTTTGAAGTGATCTGAGTCAGAGAGTTTGGAGTCGGACAGGCACCATAGCAAGGGTCCAGAATCTCAGAAAATAAGTCATGAAGAGAGCTCAGCCTGTTGGAGAGAAGGAAAACTGCACACACTAGGAGAAGTTCTCAGAAAAGCTCTGTTCTGAATAAAAAAGTGGTCATTTTTATATCACAGATATATAAGAGGGTTTAGGACGCCACCATTTAAAGGCATCCAACAGATGTTAATTTAACTTGGAACATCTGACAGATAATGATTTTTTTTCTAAACTCTTGGACAAGTTTTTGAATTTCCAGACTGTTTTTCTGGTTTTGAAGTTTAGAATAGCCAATGTCAGCTACTGATTCTTACTTTCTTAGGACATTTTTACCTTTTCAGGTGATAAGTAGCCATTATGGTTCTTATCCATGGTGTCTCATGATGTGTCCAGTTCCCAGGCAGATAATTGATAGAAACTGACGAACAGGACTAAGTTGTTGGTGAACTACAAATGGGTTAGAATCAAACTTAACTTTCTCACAGCTGTGCTCACTCTGTCTTGTCAGGTAGAGTAAATGCAGCATATCTTACTTTTATAATTGAAGTCAGCAGACATGTCACTGAATACAGGAAAGGACACAACTGTTGAATAATAAAGTCTCTATCTTATAATCGCTTTTCACAGTAGTGACACATGTTAAGCACAGAAACAGAACTTAAAGGGGTTTCTACTGAAAGTCAGCCATGAAGGGCGCTGAACTTCAAGGGTATGATTGCAAACTCAAAGGCAGTACATACAGGACTCAGGAATAGTCTGGGACTTTTAGATCTGAACCCTAAACAAAACCTGGCTTTTGATATTTCTCTTTCATCTATGCCTCTTATTTGTGGTTGCTCATATAAATGACTGCATTAAGAGAGTGTTTCTCAGCATGGAAATCTTCCAGGTAGGCCATACAATACAATCCTCCTTCTCGACAGCAAGTTCCCATTACAGAAAATGCAACAGTGGAAAATGAAAAACTGCCTTCTAGAAAAGGACTAATACATAAAGGAACAACCAGTAAAACTAGAAAAAGTCAGCTACGCTGAAAGAATGAGACCATATCAGGAAAATAGCCAGCAATAAATCAATAACAGGCGCTGCAAATGGAATTAAAAGCACAGCCCTCTATGCGATCTGTCAACAACTAGAAAGCCAAATTTGGCAGCTTAGACCAGATGACCCATTGTAGTCCCTTCCAGCCTTACCCATTCTGTGATTCTGTGATTCAGGAGCCACTAAGATTCTTCTTTGCGAGCAGGAAAACCAAGCATGACTTGAGCCCAAAAGAGGTACTCTGGGTGTAGCAAATAAACAAAAATAAATTACTGCTTAAGATGTGAAAAGTTCATTACTATCATCCACTAATTAGAGACAGAGAAGGAAAGCATCTGTTTTCATATAACCTCACCAGAAGCTTTTCCTTCTATTGCAAATACC